>WEIU01018328.1:81274-107620 GCA_013389925.1 Aegithalos caudatus
CTCCTCTCCTCTCCTCTCCTTTTTCCTTTCATCTTACCAATAGCACAGACCATAAACTAAAACGGTACGGAGCTCCTTAATGGCAGTTTTGATTCCTGGAGCTGTGACAAATACAAGGTGTGAATTCTGCAGTTCACGATGAAAAGAAATTAAAGAATTCTGTATTGAAGCAACACAATTCCTTTGATTTTCAAGGAGGATATGCAGAACAGGGTTAAAGGTGGCTTGTCAAGTCCTGAGAGATCAGCAATGCTATTCATAGAAATGCTATGTACAGAAAAGCCATATATGCAATTATTCCATTATTCTGACATATGTTTACAGCTGTTCCCTATCTCCAAGGCTGGTCAGGAAGGATTAGTAGAGTTAACTGTACAAGTGATTCAGAATGGAAAAATTCACCCTTTTTATTTTTGGTAGCCTAGTCTTTATTTTTCAAGTGAAGTTTTTGTTTAGTTGCATGAGCTGAGCAATCTGGATAAATGGTATATATCCCTTTGGCAATATATGAAGGATTCTTTTTTTACCATTTGTTATTTATACCATGAGTCTGGTCATCTAAGTCATCTGCTTCCTGTTTTTAACTGACAAACTTTTCAAGCAGGAGGACAGATTCCAAAGGATGCATAAGTACTCATAACCACAAAAATCTTCACCTAAACATTTCAAAAATGTGCATTAGGAGAGAAATATGGCAGAATAAAATGGAATCAGGACAAGTATGCACAGATGTCATTTTGTGGTGTCTTGCCAGGCCTAAGATTAAAGACTCAAAATATAAGTAGGTGAAATAAGGAACTCTTAGTATTTTGCAAAAGGGTTTACTTCACAAAGAATTGCATGTTATGAGTTAGAGAGTGAAATAGAGGATTGGATTAAGGCTTTCTGACACTAATATGGGAAGACTTACATTACTAACTGATCAGACACCTTATTTTCCAGGAAAAATTCCCTGAATTTAAACATATTATGCCAGGTGTCAACATTCTCTAGCTACATCACAGCAGTGAGAACAGCCTACCTACTAATCACTCAGTGTAACCTGTTTCTGCATTTTGTTGTTTTCTGGTAATCCCACTCCAGATCCTTGATGCTTCTTCAGATCCTTGATCCAGAAGGAGTGGGAGAGAAGTGGTGACTGGTTGAAAACAATACACAGCTCCCTCTTTCCAGAGCAAAGATGTATACAGCAGTATGTGACAGTACTGTCAGCAGGGAAATACATCTTGGAGTGCAGGGAGTTTAAATGATTATTCCTTGGCCTTGTAAGAAGCAGCCTTTGGGCCCATTTGTGCTATGCTCCCTGAGCATTTCAATGAGCTGTTTTCCCCCAAAGACTTAAGCAGGATGAAAAACAACATCTTGTGGGGAAAACACTGCCCAGAGTGGGTATGGGAGGGGTGGGCAGAGGCAGCTGGCTCTGGTGCTTTGGACAGTGGAGTCAGGAGGGTTTCTGCTGGGAGGAAGGAACACCACTACATCCATCATAAATGAAAACTATTTCTTTGTAGTTATGTAGAGCGATCAGACCATTTCCTTGTGTCGCTAATACATTGATGGGTATTTTCAACAGTGGCTGTCTTAGACACTATCGCTTGGAAGGAAAATTAGGGAGAAAAATACAAAACATAAAGCCCAACTTGTAAACAATGATTTGTTCTGATCATGAGCAGTGCTGAGATCATATTCTAATGACATCAGTGGAATTTTGCTTGTGCCTCAATATCCATTAGATTCCAACAGCCAGTTGTGTGTTTAATGCATTCTGATAAGAGTCAAATCCTTTGAAAACAATGCCTGAGATTGGGAGGAGAGCTGGACATCACCGTACACCTTTTATCAAAATTCTCTTATGATGGAAAAGCATTTTGTACAACCAAATCTACATTCCACTGCTCTCAAGTTAGGTCTCATTTGTAATATGCATTCTCAATATTTCTTTCTTTAGATACTTATGTGAACCACACAGCTGAAGCATCATCTTCACCTTCATGAAGACCTTTTTTGAGACATGACATTCAAAATATTTTGTCTCATAAAGTCCTTGTAGGTTACTGAAGTGCAGACATTCCTAACTTCAGGCTGGAAACTAAGGCTTGGAGATGACGTTACCTGCCAGGCTCACAGAAGAAAGTAATAAGCAAAAATCTTAAAATCAGGTTTTACAATTCCAAGCCAGTGATTTAACTCTTGGAATTGTTTCACTGTCCACTATGTGATTAAAGACCCTGGAGACCCTTTTCTTCCTGCCCTCCCACATAGTTAAACTGTGCCTTGAATCTTTTCCATTTCTCATTAGATTTTTCCTGTGCTTTTACTTAACAAATATTTTGCTTTGAATACTACTCTTTCCCTCCCAATCACTTCCATTATTCCTGTTCCACCTTTGTTTTTCTTTTTGCATCCGTTGTTGTAACCGAGATCAGTAGAAGCTGCTCTTTTAGAAGTCCCAGGAGCCAGAAAAAACCTCACACGGGATTTTTAAACTCCTGACCCTATCTTCTCTCTTTGCTTCATTGAGTTGCTTAAAATTTCAAGCACCATGCAAAGCAAGTCTAGTTTCTCAGTAGGCAGCATAGACCATAGTTAGTTATGGCAGCATTTTCTGGGGCTGTTAAGGGGAGATGCACTTCTTCCTATTGAACTGTGTATTTCTGATTTCCTTCTGAATGCTCAGAGGGCACGGGATATTTATTGAGTCTTTCATAAACCTGAACTCTTTTTCTACATCAAGATTCAATTTCACAGACCAGTTTGGAGCATGGCTATTCCCAGTTCTGTCTCATTTTCTTTCTCCTCTGCTGTTCAGTCTTCAAGAGGTCTCACTACATTGTGTTTCCACCTCTACTCTACTGTCTTCTGCTTGGTGGCAGACTGTCTCATGCAGCTGAGATCACTCTGACCCCATAACTAAGCACTCTTGTTTGTCAGCAGCAAGAGTAGACTGGCAACATCTCAGTCAGGTGTTATAAAATGTAAAGTGTGTCTGACAGCCACAAACTTCATCACACCCCTAGCAAAGGCCTTGTACAAAAGGCCCCCTGATGCAAGAACCTAGACTTTCCATATTTTTTTACAACTTCAAGTACAATCCTAGAGCCAAATTCATAGCAAGTGAAAAGTAGGCTGATGGGTCATTTCCTGATGCAGAGAAATTGTGAATGCTAGCTACTTTCAATACCATGCACACTGTGCCCTGGCATTTGGAGACACTCTTAAGCATGTTTTTCTTGGTTGCTGTTGTTTGTATGTTCTGCCCCAATGCTATTTCAATGTATATTTTCAGGAGTGAATTTATTATATAGCTCACTGCACAAAACTTTCAGTTACATTTTTTAAAACTCCCTAGTGCTGATTTTTGGATCAGATATTTCCTGTATGTATTTTGAATCCACTGTTGCTTATTGAGTAGCTTTTTTTTTTTTTTTTTTTTTCGTTTTTGGTCCTGTCTGAGAATAAAGCCTAATATGGGTCTGCCCTCAGTACTACTACCTTTTTTCCTCCCCTGTATCCCAGATTACAGCATAGACCTCTCTTACTCTCTTAGACCCAGTGAGACAAGATAAGCCTTTTCTGCCTGGCAGCATTTCAGAGACATTAAGTGTAAGAGAGAAGGTAAGTAATTCACCATGCCTCCCCATTTCTGTAATGGGGGAGGACATCTTGATACATTTACAATGATCCTCTGGGGATATTTCATCAGTTATGCCTAACTCTAATGGACAAGAATCGATTTGAACTTTCTAGTTAGAGCTGTAAACAGTTTCATTCCAGGTTGCAGCAATGAACTGATGTTTTGTAAAATTGAGAGAAATTTGGAAAACTTCTGTGTCGATCTATTAAGTAAGCTAGCAGTGAATGATCCAGGGTTTATTAAATTGTCTTTCCAATTTTTTAAAACCAGAAAGAGCAATTACTAACCTAGATTATACATTTTTCATTCTAACATCTCTCCTCCGTTTTTGTCAGGTTACTGGTATTTGAGCTACCTCATTTAGTTTCAGTTGAGATTTGTCAAGTCAGGATACAGTTTGGTAAGGCATTTTTATTGTTCTATTTAATGTCAGATTTTTGTAGTTCTCTGAGTAAAAAGTCCAGAGAACTCTTTGTCCTGCTATAATAATATCTGTTAATATGCAAAGTCTATGTATCTAAAAAAAAAAAATAGCATACAAGGCTTCTGGGTATTCCCCCCACTGTCAAGTCTTCTACTGGTGGTACCTTAGGCAGTTTTAATCCTGGGCATGAAAGCAAAATTCCATGATTAAAAAAAGAATTCAAAAAATTGGCATATAAAGTGCTATATCTTTGCCAAGGTTTGCAAAGTGAAAATACAGAGGTCTTCATAGCTCTGCTAGGGAGCAAATAAGCAGCTCCTGTTATCACATGCTGTATTTTTTAAAACCTGTTGTATTAGAGATTATCTAGAAAGGCTGAAGTTGGGGCAAATGATCACATCAGCAATCCACATTTTAAGATCCCTATTTCCAACATACTGATTGTCACGGTGAACTATGAAAACATTTGGTAAGGTGTTAACAATTCTTTACAGATAATACAAATAGTCACAGAAAAAAGTTGAGCAAAGGAGATATGTTTTTTATTAATTCTAAAGTTAGAAATCAGGCAAGCATAAGCAAGAAAAGACAAAACAATGACCTTCCCAACTCTTTTGTTCCTCTTAACTAAAGATGTCATTCTCCAGGACTCTGTTTCTGTGCTGTTCCTTTGTGCTGAAGACAGAGAAATGGCCTTTTTTTGTGAATCATCTGGAACTGCTGCTAGAACACTAGCCTTGAAACCTGTGCTGTGGGGCCACAGAATTGCCTCTAATACAGGCAGGGCAGAAGATGTCAGGTTTCAAAATCAAGCAGCACTAGCTGCCACCACCACCTGACACTTGAATGGGATCCCAACTTATTTCCAGCTGGTATGAACACTGAGAGCCTAATCCTCACAAATTTTTCTTATTTTGGTACTCTCACTGACATCAGTGAAACTGGCCTTTTGTTAACATTTTTTTCTAGTTTCTAGCAAGAGATGACTTGGAGATAAATTGAAACAAAATGGGAAAAGGCAAGACTCTTACCAGATTACTGTAACTTTGATACTGATTGGAATAAGTAATGAAAAACAGCCTATGTGCCTTCAGGAAGCTGCGAACCACAGTATTGGATGTGCAATTTCTATATCTCTGGCATTTTAAGATAGAAAAGCTTTTAATTTCCTGTTGGTTCCATGTTTGAGCAGAGTTTTTGGTGTTCATCCAGCACAAAGTTAAGGAGTTAGCAGCAAAACCTAGGTGCAAGTCTAAATTTTACTCCCTGGTTTGTACTAGTACTGCAAACTTGACTATAGGGAAACTGGACTACTGCTGTTAACAGGTTGTGCTCTTGTCTTCAGTTTCCAAATAACTGAAAACTGTTCGGATATTTCCATATTATGAGGGTCAGGTGAGCTAATGTTGAATGCCAATATGTTTCTGCTTATTACTTTGGTGTTTTTGTTCTCTTACATTTTTTTATAGTTCAGTTTAATTTGATTTTATAACAAGAGGCACAGCTGTATTTTAACTGTTTTGTAATGAGCTGCTCTAAGAGCCACATTTCTTAACCCACTACCTCAATTTAGAATCTTTCTTGAGACAAATTTGCAATTTGGGAATAGCAGAAGATGAAGAGAGAGAGGTGCTAGCACAAAGGATTTCATCTGAACACTTCTCATTCCAGCACATTTCAGGGAGAAACTGCTAAAAGGAACTGGCTCTTCTAATACACTCCTTATCGTGAAACCACAAAGACAGACTGGAATGAATTTTTAACTTCTGTAGTGATAACATTTGCCCCATCTCTTCTATCCTCATGGATATCCTGGGAAATGGATCCTGGATGCAATACACAACACTGGCTGCCAATTACTGCTTCACAGACCAGCATCGAGCTGGTAGCGGGAAGTGACAGAACCTCCTGGCATTTACTGCTTCAAAAGGTGCCCATCCACAGAGTTAGCACCTGGGACTACAGGGATAGGCTGTTCAGCACAGGAGGCATTAGCCATTGAGGCACTTGGGCATGGACAGATTCTTCCAGCCAAGTGGAAAGAGGCATTAAAGACTAACCAGCCTACAAAAAATTGTTCATGGTTTTAACTGTAATGGCAAACAATTTATAAACTACCCAAACAAGCTTTGCCAAATTAATTCACAAGACAACTGCTTGGTCTTTCAAAGTAATAGAGCAATTTTTGAATCTCCTTGTTTCTCCAGCTAACTTTCAGAACAGATTGTGTTATTTGGTTTGTTTGGATTATTTTTTAAGGAGCACCAACACCACTCATCCCATTCCCTGCATGCTCTACGATTCATACACAACATGATCCTACACAATATGCCACTACACCCTCTATGGAAGGGGTCTACAAAGGTTCTTAAGTGGCTGAAAATCATAAAGGTCTTCAATACAAACAATGATGCCAAAAAAAATTTCTTTATAATGCTCAGTATTCCTGTCCTTTCTTCTTTTCTTTGACAATGGCCCCATGTATTCCCCCTCAAACTCAAGTTAAAGTACAGAACCTTTTCTTTTTAGGGGTTTGCTCTTTGCTTTTCTCTGTAACTTTGTTGCACCCTTTTCTCTGTAACTTTTATCTGAGAATCATAAACCTTTCTTATGGATCTCCTTGTCCTGGACTTGTGCTTAGTGAAAAGTGCTTTTTTTCACTTGAAAAACCTCTTCCACCTTTGCCCACTTAGGCACACTCATCTTCCTGCTTTCCTTCTTGCACTTTGCAATACCATGTCTCTGGTATATGTAAGAAGTCTTTGTGAACCTTTCAATTTTGTCATCTGAATTTTATGGTCTTTCTTGTATTATCTTTCTTTCCTTCCTTTCTTTTCTTAACGCCAAAATAAAACAGGCTCCCATTATGAATCTGTTCTGGTATTCAGCAACATCAGAAGTGTTCTTGAAGCAATTCTTAAACACTGCAGTGTGGCCTGGGCCAAAGAGCAGTTCTTTAAAGGCATATCATAAATGAAAACACTCTCCATAATAAATGCTATTTGCACAACCACTTGACTTCTTCCTTCCAGCCATTCACTAATGAAAACAATAATATTTCTAATTTAACAAAATAAATAAATAAATATAGGTGCAATTTCTTGTTTCTGGCAATATTTTCATTCTTACTAAATCATATTAAAGAAATATACTGAAATGCAGTATGATGAATTCATTTTCATGAAAACAATGAATCTGGTAACAGAAGATGCCAGCATCTTTATACACAACATCCTTGAAAACCTATCTCTTCTTGTTCTATATCAGATACAATTGCTGCATTGAAATGGCTTTACCCAAGGTGCTATAAGCTTTGTAATTCAAACTAGATTACTAACTTTTCAAATAATACTTAGATACAAAAAAAATCTTACATACGGTTCCTAATCATGGACTCCAATGTAACACTGCTAAAGAAAGGTATAATTTTTATTGCTCACTCTTTCAAACCTTTCCCCAAGAGGCAGCCCACACATCTGATCCTGATGATTCTGGATACATGCAACAATTGTCTGGGAAATATTGCAAGGTCCCTTTACGCAGGGTGAATTGGGTAAAGACTCAAAATAAGTGGTGCCAATCCCTTATCCATCTGGTTTATGACTGTTCCAGATGGAAGGAAGCTATTAGAACACCACTCTTAACTCCCAGCAAAGGCGAAATATAGTCTCCAAATTAATGATTTACCATATGAGCGACCTAAGCTTCGTCAGAAGGCCAAGGAAGTATTTGGCCCACTCAAAAATGTTCAGATCCATCTTGATCAGAAAAGACCAGATTAACAGTTTCTAAAATTTAGTGGCAAAAGAAGCTAGGACACTTTGGCAATGGCTGACAAAAGCAGGACAGAAGTCAGCCCTGCCACTCTTATGTAAGCTAAAAATGCAGCTCTTCAGCCTACAACATATTGTAGGACAAACATACTCTCCTGTGGCAGAATTTCCAATTCTATAATGCAGGTGCAGCCTCTGACATCCAGCTTTGCTGGAAAAGAGAAAAGCTACCAAAATGAATTACTTTCCTTTTAATTCAACCTAATGTTTTGCAACTCGTGTGGACAAGCAATGCAACCACAAAGCGAGGGAAGCAGTTGCTGGGAGGTGACCAGGGGACCCCCAAGGTGCTGGGGCAGATGAATTGCAGGGCAGGGCTCAGCACACAAAGGGACAGAGGAACAGGAGGAACCCAAAGCTTCGAGTGACACCTAAAGGCAGCTGGAATAATAGAGAGCTTTAAAGAGGTCTTTGAAAGTGCAATGTGGAGCCGGGATAGCAGGGGTACAGAAAAAGCATTGCTGAGGATTTTTCTCTTCGTTAAGTGAAGTAAAATACAGCCCTCGCTCATTATGGAGGCAGGCAGCCTTGCCAGGCTGATACATCTCATCAGCCTATTAATAAAGCTCTGCTCGAATTTAGTTTCACAAGGCAACCCATCAGAGTCTGTGCTTCCAGTGTGTGCTACAGACACCAGGCTATGGAAAATCTCACCCTCCAGAGAGACCTGAGTGAGGCAGTCTTTTTCATTAGTACCAAGTCTGCACAATGAATCAACAACAGATTCAGTAAGGCCAGGAAGAGCAAAAATAGAGCTTCTGACCAAATAAAAGATATGTAATGAGATCATAGTGAATTTAATGGGAACCTCTATTCCATTGAATAGGCAAGGTCCCAGACATCCTCCTTCCTGGGTCTCAGGAGCTAAGCCGATAGACTTCAAGTTGCATCATTAAGTTCAAAATCAGATGAACTGTAATTGAAATAAAAGTCTTATTTTTGGCTTGTTGATCAAAATGGAGCTCAGATGTGCCTGAGGGCATGATTTTCATCACGACCTCAATGCAATCCTTGATTTCCCAAGCACTGCACCTGCAATGAATCATGGGCTCAACTAGTAGCATATTAATACCCAGTTACCTGGTGTGCAGGTGGAAATAGAAAATGCAATATTTAAATGCTTTAAAAGCACTTGCCATTTATAAGGAACACAATTCTTTCCAGGCACAAAATTGCATCTTAACACACATATGCCATTACTGAAAATCATGCCCCGTGATTTTGAAATACTATATACACATTTGTGCCTACATCCTGATAGCCTTTCATTTCCCCTCCCTCTAATAATTAGTCTAAAAGACCCTCTTCCTGACTAAGGAAGTTAGTAGAGTCTCCATATAGTGTTCATAGCATATCCCTGAACCTTGTGGGAGAGCATCACAAAGCACACATCAACCGAGAGCTAAGCAATGATTCTACACTGCAGCTCGTCGTCAAAGACCACTAGTTAAAAACAGCATGTGGGCCCTCCTTTAATATGTGATACAGCAGGTGATGGAGGACTGAGAGAAATGAAAAATCTCATTCTCATGGGTGAAGGGACAGCCTGTCATCTGTCCAATTTTCCCTGCACATGAGTAGGTAATAAATACCAGTTAGCATCCATTGTCCTAATGTCTTGAAGTTTGGCCTCTAACTTGGTGTCACACACAGATTCAGCAAATCCTGTGAGATATTGTGGTACCTAGACAGAAGAGAAGGTAATTTAGGAGTTTGGAGATCTGGGGCAGACAAATGAAAGAAATAAATGGCTTCTACATTTTGCTTGCTTCCTGCAGAAGAAAGCATCTGCATCAAAATGAGTTTAAGCATAAGGGAATACATTCTCAATGTGTTGCACAGGGATTTAGCCACATGCCTCCCATTGATGTTTATGGGAAATGAGTGGCTAAATCCCCATGTAATAGGTTGAAATTTTAGCCCAAGGAGACTGACTGTGGAGGAACTCATCAAGGTCTCTGCTTACAAAAATTGTGAGCATATCAACCATTTTCAAATACCATCTCTTTTTTCTGGTATATAATCAAGTGGACCCCTTGAAAGGAACCAGTGAAATTAACTCTATAAAAGGTTATTGAGAAACTTATGAAACAGCTCTACTAGCGAGTGCATGAACATGATCTCTGGGTGCAAGGGCATGTCAGAGGATGACTTTTGCGTTGATCATGTCACTTTTTACAAGCTGATACTCTCCTGGAAGACAACAAAGGGTTATTGAATAATTTAATGCTTCAGACTTCAGGAAAAACAGCTGTCTAGCAGCATGGACATCCTGCTACAAAATGCATCAAGAGGAGCTTCTAACCATGGTTAATATCAATAAGTTGCAAGAAAACAAGGAAGATGCTAAATCCCTTGGCTTTCCTCCTGCCTTAAGGAGCATGGAGATAAGCATCAGATTAAAGTGAGAGAATCTCTTCTGTCTTCCAATTACACAGATATAGGCCTACTGCAATCCAGAAAATTTTCAGTAGCCAAAAATTACAACTGAATTTGCTATATGAATATCAGATTAGAGGTTTAACCAGGAAACACATGTCTAATTCTTTCCTCAGCCGCATGACGGCTACTGCTTAGGGTAAATTAGCAAAGGACTAGGCTATTTCTGACTAAAATATAAAGTCTGGGTAAGAGTGCTCTGTGAGACCTGCATCCTTTCTGTAGCAATGCCAATGGAATTCTGCAGACATTTCCCCTCCCTTCCCTCCTGTCTGCCTCCACCCAACAAGATTTTACGGAGATAGTATGGACAAAAATGAAATGTTTTAACATAGCAGACCAATAGATTTTATTCTATCATCCAAGTGCAGGTTTAAAGGAAAACTAGTTCAAGTACAGTTATTATAGAAAGAAGGTTCTTCACAGATGTGCAGCCAGCAAAATTATTGCTGCATGCCTGTAATTTTTTTCATATAGCCACTGAAAAACCCCTTCCTAGAGAGGCAAGTATTCATTATTATTACACAGACTTAAGAAATCTATGAATGTTGTGATTACAGCAATAGATTTTTTTTAACAATTATAAACCATCAGTCTGTGTTATTCCATGAAGTTTGAGCAATGCATACCTACTCTTTGGCCATCACACTACATTTCAAAAGATAAACTGCATTCCTCTGTGTGTTGCAGCTCTGAAATACTCTATATGTGAAAATTAATCTGGCAGACTCTTCTGAAATTACAGGCTTCTGAGATGAGCAAATGGGTACAGTTTTCTTTTAACTGTTTTTTGAACCCCATGTGTTGAGAGAAAACAACAGAATGGAAATTGCTCATCAAAATGTTAACTTGTGGCACAGCAGAGCCCCAAGCAGGTGTGTGGCATGCCGTTCCCTCTGCTGACATGCCTACCACATGGCACCCAGTTCTGCCACCTCCGTCCCTTCCCTTTGGAATTCCTCCTCCCGCAAGCGCTGATACGCAGATTGACTCCAAGTCGCACAGAAGTGATGTGACCTTTCAGAAAGCAGGTGGTTTGGAAAAACCTTCATTTAGGATAATCTGTCATGGAATAATCCTTTGGATTAACTGCAGAGGTCACGGTTCTTCCAGCCCAAACACAACTGTCTCAGCTACTGCGTTTGCTGATCTCGCGAATTCAAGGGGAACAGTGAGGATGCTGACCTATCACAAATTACTGAATTTTTCAAATCCACAAACAGTTCAACAGAAATACAAAATATAAATAAACAAAAGCTAAAGCATCACAGAGCATACTTTGTTCATTTATTTTGACAACTCCTTAGGCTTAAATTGTAAAAATACTTCACAGCGTACAAGTAAATGTGCTGTGATGAACTTTCTAAAAATAATGAAGGCTTCATCATCTTTAAATGAATGTCTATCCCTGTAGTTTGAAAGTGGAACTGAAAGCTAATGGAGAAATTACTGTACAAACGTGGCTTTTTCAGAGAAATTATGGGAGCAGAAATGTTCTTTTTGACTTGTTCTTCATCCTTCAGACTGTTGTTTGTATTTCAATATCACAGATCTCAAGAAGCCAAAAACTATTCTGTGTCTCCTGGATTCTTTAGTTCTCTGCTAAACCTTGGGGAAGGCTCACTTAGATCTCCCCCAAATCGCTAATGAAGAACACAGTATTGTGTCCTGGTCTCTGGTATCCACCCCCATTTGCCTCATGTAGAGTCTTGCCAGACTTTCACAATCTGATATGCAAAATTTCAGCTTACAACCAGGTTTTGGATAAAGAGATGGATTTGAAATAAAACTCCCCATGGGCCTAGAACAAAATTTCACTTACTCCAGAATTCCACATTTCTAAACATAGTACCCAGAATTTTATAGGTCACTTTTGAAGTACAAGCTTAAGGATATAAAGTGTTTATCTTCACACTTTATTTTCACCCCTCTTAAAACGCAAGAAAATTTTTTTTTTCCTAAGGCATAAAGACAATGAAGCTCCATAAACTAAAGAGCAGTACTCTTCTTCCAGCCACATCTTTGTCTTTTTCTCCCACGAAATGCAATGAAAGCATAGGATACCTTATTAATTTTATTTGAAAAAATGCTATAAAACCTGTGCTCTGTGAGTAGTTGTCTCAGGGCTTAAACAATCCAGAAAGTTTAAGAAAATCCTGGTAATGTCAACAGGCTGCAAGAAAGTCTGTGGACTACAGCAGTCCTACTTTGGTAGCCCTGGTATATTTGCTGAATTCATGTTTTCTCTTAGAAATATCAGAATGAACAAATACTGTTTCAGGTGGAAAAAAGAGTTACCATGCCAGAGCACATGAGTGGCACCCTTTTCCAAATCTTCAAGAGGGAAAAAAAAAAAAAAAAAAAAAATTGGAGCAAAAATCCTCAGAGATTCTGTCTCTAAAGAAATATGAACTCTCAACTGTTTCAGCCACTGGGTTCCAGCAGCTGTTGTTTATTCCTTTCACCCATAGAGTGAGAGCTGAAGAATAAAAGGCTAAGAGACAGAGTTTTGTGAGTGAGATGGTTTGAGTCAAAGAATTACAATGAATGTAAATAGACTAGAGATGAGGAGGGGAGTTGATATGGACACCTTAATGTTGGTAGCATGTTTATTTACCACAGGGCAGGGCTGACTGAACAGGCATCTGTCAGGGGAAGCATTCATTCATGGGACTGGGCTGGAGAATGGTAGAGGGTCTGATCCAAATTTACTAGGAAAAACATTCCTACTAAAATATAATGCAGAACTAACCATTGTTATAATTTTTATTACAGAGTTAGAGTAGTTTGCTACTCAGGTGGTATTAAAAGGTGAAAAAGGGGCAGTTCTTGCTACATGGACAGCACTGATGGGATTTTCAGGTTTGCCATTTTCCTGTGGCCAGAGAGGTCAATAGCTCAGAGACATAGCTTGATTTCACCCATGGCAAAGGGAAAACCAAGTCATAGTTCTGTAGATACTCAGTTGCTCCACTGGCAGCCTCAGCCTTTCCTTTCTTTTCAGGATGGAATTTTTTATGATAGCTCTGAGCTTTGACTTCATGCTTAGTGGAGGAATTTGTGTCCCAATGGCTCTTTGCTCCCTGCTTAGACTAGGTGGGGGTGGGTATTGCCCTAGAGGATCATGCTGTTTGAGGACAATAAACAGTTCTTAAAATTCATTACTTTCTTTAACCCCTATCTTCTCATTATCATTTTGCAGTGATAAATACAAAGTGCAGATAAGCTGTGAAAATAGAAGATGTGAAATACCCATGACAAAATACAGCAGCATTAAAATGACACTTCCTCTGCCTTTACTTAGAATAATAGTTAGTTGACATGATGGAAATAATGAAACTGAAGAGCAAAAGTATTTTCAGAAAAAAAAAAAAAGTGATTTGGTCATTTTTAAGGATTATTCATAGTCTGTATTTCACTGAAGAACCAAAATCCCCAGGATTTGTTGGGACACATCCTGTGTGGCTTTCAGGATGGGTACCAACATCATACTGTCAGCTGAGCTGCATTCTGAGCCATATGAAGCCCTGTGGTCTACCAGCAGGGTATGCAATGCAGATCAACTGTTCCTAAATTTGGTGGGCATGAATCTTCTCAGGGAAAAGCTCACTTACACCCACAGCATTATCCAAGACAAAGCTCAAGAGTCTTTTCTTCCCTATGACTTTTTAAAGAGAGATGTATCCTTAGAGGAAATGCTTAAGTATTATTTAGTATGTTCCTGAAATTTTCCAGTGCTGCTCTTATTCAGGATTAAGTTCTACTTTATTTTGTTGTACCAACAAACAAGCAACAAATCCAACCCCAAGGCATTTAGTCTAAATCCACTGGATTTTTATTGCACTACTGCTTAAGTGGGAACAGACCTCAAATGCTGCTACTCCTTTCCTGAAGGCAGAAGACCATAGCACTTGAGCTCAGAAGCTTGACCATTAATTGTTTGTATTGCAGAGCCTATGACATACTTAAGTAGCTGAGCACAACAATAAACACAATAGCCAGTTCATTAAATCGTTCTTTGTTAAGACTTTCCAAAGCTTTGGGTTTAAGCCTCTTAAAATTGAAATCATTATGCTTTTTTTTTTTTTTTAAAACAAATGAGCAAGCATAACTCACATAAAAAGGGAAAAACAACAGAGTCTTTGACGTATGCATCATCACTGTGATGTCTTACTGAGATTAAACTATATGTCTAACACCGCTAAGAGGTTTCAACAGCTCTTTCCAAGGAGAAGCTGAAATCAGGAAGGGCTACAAAGTGCTGCTGTTGCTGTCACCTCTCCTGCAACAGCTTTCCTTGGCCTGTCACATCATTGAGAGAGGCTATCAATAAATGTTGTAGAGTGGTGTCTGTGGTCCCTCTTGTGTCTGTAAGTTCCTGTCAAAAGCCTGACTTGTTGACACAGCCTGACAGGCTCTGAGGATGACTAGAAATGACAAAAGGTGGAAGCAGGAATAGAGGTTTGCTGCCTTGGGCAAGTTTGTTCTTTTAACACCATGTACTAATATTCCAGCTTAGTAAAAGAGCCAAACTGCTCACAGCCATGAGGTATTAGGCAGGCATTTTACACAAATAGCTATTTAGATATGGATAAAATACCTTAATAAAAGGTTGTCATGATGAGTGTACCAAGTTATACTCCTTTTTAAATAAAATCATAAACCATACCCTTTCTTTTGCTACACAGCTCTGGCTGCCTAAAGCTTGTTTCTTCTCTCTGTGCCAACATTGGAGCCACACTGCAAAAGGACTTGGTTTCTCTTTCTCCATAAAACAATCCCTCACCTTTACTCATATGCCATGGGCAGAATATCTGCCTCTCCTGTCCTGTAAACACTGCTAGTATGTGAAATCACACACTATTTGCATGAGAACATATTCTAAGGAAAGCAGAAGAGATATGCGGATCTAGGCAAAGACTTAAAAGAAGAAATTACCATCTTTTCCCACTGTTGCTACTCTCTTCTCTCACTTGCTATGGTTATGACCTTTGTTGTTAGGACTACGTCGGACTAAGGGCCAGCCTCTGATTGGTGCCAAGTGCTCACTGGTTTTGATGGGTTACTCCAAACTGCTAGGGCCCAGTCTCCTTTCCACAGGTACTCCTAAGGAGTTTAGGGCTGGGGAGTGTTGCTTACAGGCTTGAGAAGTGACATGCTCCTCTCTGGGAGCAATAAACATAAACAACAATGGGTGTGTTGAACATCTTACTCTACCAGACCATTTAATTGCTTTTTCACATTTTTCATCATTTCTTTAAACTGTTGCTAATACAAATTTCAAGACAGAGCTTACCCTGATATGGAAGTTACAGAATCCAAGGATTCTTTCTCTAGGAAATACCAGCCTCCAAGATAGTTCCTCCTGACAAGAGGAGAGTGAAGAAAAAAGGTGGGAGGGGGAGAAGGAGGCAAAGCCCAATTTCTTTTTGCCCATGTAAGGTATCTCAGCCTGACCGGAAGGGCTTCAAACTACCTGCTGAGGACAGTTGTGCCCTCAGATGTAAGACGGCTCTCCTTTCTGTGCAGACACAAAGCACAGCTTTAAAATACATGTATAAATGAATTGAGAGTTAAAAACTACTAGAGAATACTCCATGGGATTATCTGTACTATCAAGACAGGAAAACTTTGCAGATGCTACTGTCTCTCTAGAGGAATAAATGCTTGCATTTTAATATTCTCAGCAGCTGGTTCCTGTTGAATGCCATCAGGATGATTCAGCCACCCACCAGGAACACCAGTAGCAAGTGCACACACAGACAAATCTGCAAAACTTTCTGCTCCTGATGCCACTGTTGTTACTTTGGCAGAGTCTGATCTGTATTAGCTATTCTTCATTACCACCAGTAGCAGGTTTAACTTCACCCCAGGATGGTGAAAGAAAAACAACTAGTCCCTGGGGCTGCCCTAATCAATCCAACTGTCTGCTTCCTATCAGGAGTGCTTCCCACAATCCACATCATTAGCAGCTTACTCTGTGGTTACCTCACTCACTTTCAGCCCTGCCGCAAGTAACATTTGCCCTGCAAGCTCCAAGTGACTGCCCAGGCAGTCTGATGTCTTTCCCCCTACCGTGGTCATCATCTGATGAAAGGGACATCACCTTATAACACGCTTGGTTTCTGCATGAGACTCAACTGCAATAGATTACTTCCTCACCCCAGCCGATGAACAATTTATGTCTAAAAATACAAGGTCTGCTATCTCTCCCCATTTGAAAAAAAAAAAAAATCAACCCCTGTGACGTTCTGTCTGTGGTCTGTGGACCATTTCCAGGTGTTTTATGGAGGTGCATCTGTCTAGCAGCAATAATGAGGCATTTACTTTTCCTCAAGTGGCAATGCTTCCTGACAGTTGTTGACTGGGTCAAATCATTCAAGGCTCCCTCTAATCCTACTGGGATAAATTTCTGCCTCACTTTTTTCTGGCAGTTCTTGGAAGTAAACTGTGATGCCAATCTGCAGAACCATACCTGGAGAGAAGAAACACAGAGAAGACGGAACTAAATGGCACAGTCACTCCTGCAGACTGGTGGACCCATGACTATAGATCCTGCAGTAGAGAGTCTTTCAGTGGTAATTCATGTGATGACTGAAAGCCAGAGAGTGAAAATAAAAAGCTCAAATGCAAAATGGTGGGAATGTAACAGAACAGCTGCACCCATCTGGTCAATAACACCTGCTTAAGTTTTCATCCTTAATACTACTGCCATTTCACTCATCTTAATAGGAAAGATGCTACAGGTGGGCAACAATGCCATATCAACATCTATTCTAAAATTATGGGGTTTAATTCCATCATTACAGAGTATCCTAATTTCAGTATTATTCAATGTTTTGGAAAAAAATAATGCTTTTTTCAACATGGAGATAAATGTTAGCACTGACCAAATCAGTGGTGTTTGCCTTCCAACAGGAATGACCTAAAACACTAGTGACATACATATAGATAACTCCTCAATTAGTCTGTCAGAAAAATGTAAGAAATTTAGTTTTATCACCTGTGCCAAGTTGTCCTGATGTGGAAAACATGCCAAAATTGATAAGTCAGAAATTGTGTATTGAGTGACAGAAACATTATGGACAAAAGTGTTCTCATATCAGATCCCTTATGTACCCATACAGCTTGTGACACCTACTGCTGAATGCAGTGATATTCATCCTGGATAGAAGAGATACTATCATATTCCTTACTTTGCTTTACAAAGTAAAGAAGAAGAGTATCTTCACGAGTTTGTATCATTTCCAGAATCCAGAGTTGTCCCTGCTATGATTTCAACTTAAATCAACGAAGTTATGGAACCACCACTTGGTCTCTCTAATGAGTGAACAATTAACTGCCATTCAGAGTCAGCCAGAAGTGTGCATGAATATGGAAAAGAGAGACAGGAAGGCAGCAGAAACTGAGAGAATAATCTTTCACACCAAGTTTAAAAAAAAACCAAAAAATTAATGAAAACTTTAACTGCATGCCCAGTTTCCAGGTATTTCATCTCATGTAAAAAACAAAAATAAAAATTCACAGAAAGCAAAATCACTGAAAAGTGAAGATTTAATTTAATTAAACAATAATGCTTTTTTTTTTTTTTTNAGTGTTATCTAACAGGTTTCCTCTAAGTTTTTTTTTTTTTTTTTTCTCCTTTGAAAAAAGAATGAGAGTAAGGAGAAGGAGAATATTTTTTTTTTCTCCAGTCAACACTGAGGGGTTTTTGACCATTTCTTCCAGTAAGCTATCTCACTGGATGCAATGTGGCAACAAGGATCTGTAACCGATTGTGGTTTCAGGGCTGAGAATGCATTGGATTGTCTTCTCTGTTATTTCAGCCTCAAAGTATATTTTAAATAGCCTTAAAGAGAATGAAAATTCATCTCATACCAGTGCAGAAATGGCTTTAGAAAGGACTTTCATGTTCCTAACAGTTTTTGGTTTTTTATCCTTTGGAATATTTTTTCTTTGCTTGCAAAATGCATCAGGATAGCCTTTTTAAAAAAGAATTTTGAATGCAATACTCAGTAATCCATCCATCAACAAGAATATGCAGATATGTGTTTCTTGAGAGCAGTGAGTATCATGGCATTTTCTTCCATGCACTTCCTTCACATCGGAAACAAGTCAGCCACACAAAACCAGTTTGAAGGGATTTTTTTTAATCTTTTAAAAATGATGTTATTGTCCTAAAAGTGAGCCTGAATGATCAAGACTGGCCCCATTTCAGTGCTTGGCCTACAATGGCAACTTTGAAATTATCATTTCTCTTACTCTATTTGCCAGATTGGTTAGGACCTGTCATATATTTTCAAAAGCAAACGAATGTCCTTCAGAAAAGTATTTTTTTCTTTCTAAATAAAAACTAATCAGACTTTTACCTTGGCCAGAGGATTTTATCAAGTTTTAAGAGGAAAACACTAATATCTTCCAAGCATGAAACCCTCATTACTCACACTCAATAGTGAGCATTACCAGAGATACTACACATGTGAAGGAGGGCAGGAGAGAAATGCTACAATATTTGAAGATGCAAGAATTCTTCATACTGAACTGTGTGAAATCAGAGGCAAGCTTGCCAACTGCACCTAATTATTTCATAAGCATTTCACAGGCCATGCTGATGCCATCTTCTCAGCTGCCCCTGAGACAGGAAACCACCAGCTGGTTTTAGAGCCTGTTGGAGTAATTTGAAGCCAGGGGCTAAGTGACCTGTTCCAGGCTGCACCATGAGTGGGCAGCAGGTGAGGAACGAGTCCATTTTGTGATGTCCCAACTACCACAGCAAAGGGCTGGAAGAGCAACAACTGGAGAAAACTAACAGTACACTTACTGTAATAAAGGTTTACCCTATTTGTTCATTTGTTGGTAGGAAAAAAAAAAAAAAAAAAAAAGCGCTATGTGTGTCAGAAGAGCTTTCTCTCGCCTAATTAGGCCCCCCTTTCGCTATGCCCTGAACATTGGAGTTTTAATCCTGAGCACAGAGAGGTCTTGGACAGAAAATCTGGCCAGTCTTTTTCACAAAGTTTGAATGTGTTCAGACCTTTCAAAACTGTACCAACCCTCTCTAACCTTCAGATTAAGTAGTGCATTTTCAATGCCATAATGAGCTAAGCCCGCTGGCCTCCTGTGAGATGGGAAAGTACACGCTGCTTGAGAAACCTTAATCCAAGGTGAATTATTGCTACTTTTTGTTACATTCTTAACATACTCTGATATTTCACCATTTGTTTTGACCTTATTGACCGTTGCAGACTAAATTTGTTTCTTTTTCCTGCTATAATAGCTTTAGGATGCTTCTCTTTTCACATTGCTTTCTACGCCTATTCTCAGGACCTTTTCTCTTTTGTTCCCATCTCTTTCCCTCTTTATAACTGGATCTTTGACTTTAGCCACATATTTCTTTCATTTCTGCCTTATATATTCAAGTAGAAACCCACTCTCTTTGCATACTGTTTATATTCTCTATTCATCCGCTTCTTATGCCACCAGTAACTCTTCACCTCTCGCTTCAAATTCCATTACTCACCTCTCCATTCCCTCTAACTCTACTCTGGGTGTCAAAAATTTACCACCAGTTAAACCAACCAGCAAAATTTATTAATACCAAGCATGGGGAGAATTTTTCTGACAGTAGAGGGCTCCTTAATATATCAGACAGAGCTGAGGTTAAGTCAAATGCAGACTCAAAACAAGTACAATAGACTTTAAAATCTTCAGAATAATTGTCTTAAATATGTGGTCATTCCTGATGACCACATATCCTGATTATTTAAGACTTTAGGATTATCTGTTTTTCTGAAAGATATGTTCTAGGTCAGCAGAAGTGCTTTCAGAAATTCAGTAGGCTATATCTTGTAAAAGTAAGTAGTTATGACTATTGGAAGTGCCCTTTCTGCTTGAGCATCTTCAGAGAACAAAAGGTATCAGTGTCCAGTCTATCTCAGACTTGTCTTGGCAGTGTTCCTGGTTTTCCCACTTGCCAGCAGACATTGGGTAGTTTGGGACAATTCTTTTCCTCTTCAGTTACAAGGCTATTTCTCCCTGTTTCTAGTGGTTACCCTTTCACAAGCCTAGCCTTCACAGCTCCTTTAAAAATGGTGATTGTGAGGATCTAAATGGATGTATTACCCTAGCACACACCTGTACACTGAAAGAAAAACAGAGCAACTTCTACTTTTCAAAAGCCTTTTCTCATTTTATAAGTCAACTCCCTGCCCCAGCTCCTGCTCAGGGCTTTTCTAGACTGGCTCCAGTACACCTGTCTAGTTCTCCTTGGCTCACTGAAGTCCCCAGAAGCATCACTAAGAGCCCAAGATTAATATGTTTGTCCAAATACATGTTCAAAGGACCATAGCAGCCACAGAGCTGTTAGGCCCAAGACACATATAATTATCAATAACTCGATTTACATTAAATTACCATTTGGATATTTATGTTCTTAATCATATCTACGATAATATACAGTCATATCTTAATTGAAGTACAACTGACAGACATGGAACCAATCAGCATCAAATACATGGAATTTTCAAGTTCTGTTTAAGTTCAGTCTAAACTGTGGGTTTATGGCATCGCAAAAATTTACTGAAAAAACATGAGTTAATATCCAGTTCTTTCACATGAGAAGCACTGTTACTGTTGTCAAAAAGTCTACTGTGGGCTTAAGTAACTGTGAGAATGCAAAACAGTTTAATATTTGAATAGCTTTCGTAACTAATAGCAAGTAGGCAATATAACAGATGGCAACTCACATGAAAGATAAACCACATCTTAATAACAATAACTTACATTCAGAGGGGTAGTGTTCCCTAGTGCTTAGAGCATGAGACTGAGAACCAGGATTCCCAAGTTATTCTCCTGAATCTGCCATTGATTTGCTGTGTGCATTTAGAAGAGTCATTCAAACATTTCTGTGCCTCAGTTTCCTCATCTGCAAAATAGAGATACTTCTTACAAATATCACCAGACCATTGAGGGGAAGAGACCCAAGCTGTCAATTTTATAATAAGCATTTTAGACAAATGAGGGTATGGAAGAGAGGTGGTGTTTGTCGTCATTGTTGAGTCAGTCTTTGATCAAATTGCAAAGTTGTTACTTTGAGCTGAGCTAATACAGCCATCCCAAGAGGGAGGTGGCAGCTGCTTAACTGTGCTCCAAACCCTTATGGTGTGGTTCAGGTCTGGAACAGAATATTGCCCTGAACAACTGACACTTCAGAGGGAATTCAAGAAGGCCAAATATAATTGCCTTCATTGAAATTTAGCCAGGATATTATGCAATCTTTATCACCAGTCTGAATCTCTGCTTTTATATGTCTGATAAAAAGGAGCACCTAGAGCTCTCCAGGTTTCTGTCATCATTAGTTAGCACATTACTTCATTTTGATCAGAAACAAGATTGCTTCTCAGTTGCTGACTTTGCTTGGTGCAGTTCTGCAGAGTTTCACCAAGGTTCTCCAAAGCAAGCACCAGAAAAGTCTTACAGTGTCTGACATGAGCATAATACAAAATGAATAGGCTGAAAATCAATGTTCCCCTTAACTTTCTACTATATATGTTCTTTTTATGTTGTTGTTGTTATTTCTGTTGTTTATGAGGGATGGAAGTTTTAAGTGTACAAGCAGTAGAGACTACTTAGAGAGGGTCTCTTTATGCCATGCTTGTCAGACAGAGACAACTTTGCTGAGAATTTAATGAAAATAGCAGTTAAAGAATTGGATCAGGATGTTAAAATTTATTACAGAGAAGAAGGCTCCTTGTAGGGTACATCCTGATGCTTCAGCAGTGCACAGGCAATGGCACAAACTAAAGCCTGAAATCAACTTGGTGGCTTCTCTCATTAGCAGGGATGTCTGCCTCAGATCCGCTCTACTTAGCACTCTTCAGCTGTACAAGGTTATTGTAAGACTGATAATTTTCTGTGGCTTCTGAAAATTGTGGAGATATATTTTAACAAGAAAAAAAAAGATTATCTATCTTTATATCTATTTATCTAGAACAGTTGATCTCACTGAAGAAGACTCTGGCATCTTCATTACAAAGAGCTTTCACTGGTATTTCCTGATTCTCCAGCCAAAGAAATTATCACTAAACCCTTTTCTCTGGGAGGACAGAACAAAAATTGTTTCTCACGCTGGCTTGATGGGATATGTAGTTGAGATTAACAGGTCAAAGAGTTTTAGGAGTTCTATTCAGAGGATTGCCTAAAGAATATTCCATGTAACTAACTTAACTGCTCTCCAGATGGTCAAAACAGAAAAGGCCATCTGAGCAAAAATCAAGTTTTGGAAAGGGCCATGAAAAATTTTAGCCAGAGGATGTGGATTCTGCTTGTGTTGGCTTCAGTGGAAACAGACTCATTCTAAATATTAATTTTTTGTTTTGTTTTGTTTTAAGCCCTTCATTTCTTACAAAGAAATATCTGTAAATTCCATGTTGTTATTTTCAAAAGTGATGAGCTCAAATCACAAAATCTGGATCTGGATGCCTAGCAGTGCCAGAAGTTCAGGAGAGTTTGGACCAAGAAGGCTGGCTCAGGCAAGTGTTGAGTTTTTTCCCAGGATTTTTTTAAGGCCAAGACAAGGGTTTCAAAGAGGAGAGAGGCATGTGCAACATGGCAGAGTTACAAAAAAACATTGCTTGGAATTTCCTGGGTTTTGCGAGATTAAAATTTTAAGTCTAATTAGTTTAAGGAAATTAGCTCTTTATAATTTTCATTTTGTATTGAAAAAGTAAGAAAAATTAAAAATAGAATGAGAATGGAAAAATTAATGGGTTTCAGTAATTAGTTAATCAGAAAATGTTTCTGTCTTAGTGTGGCTGCCCAACATATTAAAAAGAAAAAAGAGAAAAAAAATAACCATGACTTTATTCATACTTTCCAAAACAATATAAGCTTCACCTCTGAGCTCAGAACAACTACTTGTCATTTTAACTCAGCTCATTTTTTAGTGGTAAGCCACAGAAATTGGTGTTTAGGTTGAAATACCATCTCACCATAATGTTAATACAGACATAGAATAAATACATATATCCTGGCAAAAATAAAACCAGAATTTGTTGCTCCTACTGGCCACATCACATTTACATGACTTGCATGCACTAATGAAGTGTTAAATGGAAAGGAAACCTCTTCTGAGAGCAGACCTTTTCACCAAGAGCTGAACTGGGAATCTCTGACATCTGAAAGCAGCAGGACAACGTATTACACTGGAGGAAAACACATTTCTCTTGACAATGGTGATCCAGTCTGAGGCTTCACAAGCCACACACTGGTGCACTAAAGAGACATGTGTTAGACAAGCTGTTTTGTCCCTTGGCTATCACCCTCCTGAGCGCTGAACAGATCTGGATTGGGCTGGCTTAGAAAAAAAGTCAGATGAAAGCAGTGAAATTAAGCCAAGTCAAAACACAACTTTGGTGCAATTCCACCAAGTCCAAGTTATGCTAACAAAACTTCAGCAGCAGCGAGCCTATCCTTCTCTGCCCAGTCCAGAGCACCACTTTCAGGCATTAGCTTGCAGCACTTTCCTTTCAGCTCTCTGCACCTCTTTGCTGTATTTATTTTGTGAGGCAGTTAAATATGTATTTTATAATTATTTGAGCTTGTAACATGTTTGAAATGAAAGAATCTACTCTGCAGAGATGACTTTGAAGACGTCTGAAGAGCATGGGTTTTTTTTTTCCGATAAATAAAGATGCTGAGCAACAATCCATTGAAATGGCCAAAAACTTTAAAGAAGACTTTTAATTCCCACTTACATTGCTCGCAAACTTCAGCCTTATCGTCGAGCTGTTTACTGATTGTCAACTGAACTAAATTCATGGGTGGCTATCAGAATGAGCTGACAAATAAACACAATACCCACAGCTAGGACTGCTCAGAGCTGGAGCACACATAGAGTACCAGGGAACAGCATGTACCATGCACGCAGAGCACACAGTTCTTAAGCATTTGTAACACTTACTCCGAAACCAGATTTCTTCCAACAAAGTCTGTAATTGCTTCTTCAGGAGCATGAACATGCCTAAGCATGAAACGTTAAAGTAAAGCTGGTTTTAAGTTGATCAAAGAAGAGAGAAAAGGAAAGAAGCCTGAAAATGTTGTCTCTGGTCAAAGAGCCTCTTAGCCCTCATTGGGACAACTGGCAAAAATGAAATAAAAAGAAACGATACGCTGTTGAGAGCGAAGCAGACATTGGTATTTATCTGGAGGAACTGGAGGCATATACAAATAACGTTTCAGACTGCAGGAGTCATCTCAACTCAGCTCTAGCACCTCCACTAAAGAGAGTGCACCCTGCAGGCTCCAGAGCGATGCTGTGTCGTGCAAGCAGATGCTCTGGGGTTTCTGGTTTCCAACACTGACTCAAGGGGACCACTTTAAATCCTGATCTTCTAGCTCTATTTTTCATTACCTTTTCCCAGAAAAACCTGCACTGACTTCAGTGGGAAGGTGTCTAAGATGAGAAGTAAGAAACAGCATCAACTAGCAGGGCAACCTCAATGTACACACCTACAGTACAGCTGAAATGCAGTTGTGTCTGGATTCTTAACAAAAAACCCTCTAGTCTGTATTTGCCTCACTTACAAGATTGCCTTTGTACACTGGCCTAAGTATACACTGGGGAGAAAAGGCTAAAACTTACAGTTCTTCAGCTATGTTAATAGGAATATCAGCCCAAAATGTATATAAATCACACACCCATATCTGTCCATACTTTCCCCCGGAGCATGGCGATCGGTCCGCACAGTCACTGCTGAACAGCACGACTCGGTAGAAGGACCGGCTGGCCAAAGCACCTACCTCTGACAAAAAGTATCAGTAACTCCTTTGTGTCTCTAAAGTGCAAACAGGATTTCAGCTTGGCTGATCTTACCAAATTTGGACAAATAAAACACCAAGTTCCATAAAAATACAGCAATAATTACAGAGGGAGAAAAGTTGTGTAAAAAGCTAATTTACTGGTTCGCTTGATGAAGTATATTATGATTCAGGTTGCAAAAAACTGAAGCAAACAAACAAAAATCCAAGCACTTTAAATTCCTTTGATAAAACTTAAATCTCCTCCTTTCAAAACCTCTCATTTTGGAATGTTTTAAGGATTTTCCTTCCCCCCCCCCACCTTTAAAAATCAATTCCTAATAATTCTCAACAGAAATCCTTAGTTCACAAAGAGAAATTAAAACATTGCATAAGAAAGTATCAAAACAAAATATTACCTCTCTTTTGGACAGACCTTTTTCCTTGCAACGATTTAGTAAATTTGATTTCAATTCAGTGTTTCTGTTGACATGACTTAGCATTTTCAGACAAAAAAGTTTTGCAGCGGTGTTTGTCTGAACAACGTAGTACTAAAGACAGCACAAACAGGGAAAAATATCACCTCCCTTAACCAAAATGTGACTCAGTATCAGAAATGCTGCTGCCATAAGGCTACTTTGTTACACACCTCCAATTGTTAGCTGCTGTCTGGCTCCCCCCATCTTATTATTAGGCACCAGAGTTCTGGTGCAGGAAACTTTTATAGGCGGCATACACAAAGCGTGTCTAATTTCTAACTCGCACTTCATCCTCTCTTCAGCACAACATCTTATTTTCTTACAGTCTTAATTTCCTCCATTTCCTCACCTAAATGCAGAAAAGCCCAGCATAGGGATTGCTGTCTGACAGCTTTTCAAACCTGGTGTGGAGAAGGTGCCCAAATGAAATAAATAACCAGAGCGAAGTTTATGAAAGTGAAAGGAACGGCACGGCGCAGCAGGAGCGGCAGCAGGCAGCTCTGTACTCCTCCTTAGACTGACACAGGTGTATCCCAACTTCACCCCCTCAGGCAGCAGAGACAGGCAGACATGTATGGGTATATACGGACACACCGAGAAGTGCCAGAAAGGGCACAGGAAGAAGCAAAAGAGAGAAATAAAGCCGAAAGGTGTTATTTATTTTTACAACTCGACAATGAACTTCAGTTTTGGCAGAGGATTAAAAACAGCCCCGGGAAATGATTAGGTGTTTTTTTTTTTTTT
>WEIU01018328.1:111285-204546 GCA_013389925.1 Aegithalos caudatus
GCTTCGGAGCTCCTTCTATTCTTGATATTGATTCTCTCTCTCTCTCTCTCTTTCTCCCTCTCTCTTTCTCTCCCCCCCACCCCTCCTCCTTTCTCCTGTCTCTGTCTCTTCTGAGTGGTCTATTGATAAGTCCCTAGAGGCACTGGGTCAGCCTGCCCGTAGGAAACCAGACACAATGCACAAATCTCCGAGTGCCATTCTGCCATCAGCAAGCAGACCACGTTTAGGAGAGAGGGAAAAAAAAAAAACCACACACACACACACACAGTAGAGCAAAAGACAGAGAGAGAGAGAGAGAGAGGGAGAGAGAGGGAGAGTGTGAGAAAAAGACTGATTGGAACAGGAGGGAGGGAGGGAGGGAGTGAGAGAGCGAGGGAGAGAGAGCGACACTGCCAGTCAGGTTAATCATCCCTACTTTAATTAGCTGTTCGGCTTAGACATAAAACAATTGAATTTGAATGATCTGTCAGTGGGCTCGGCTGAACCAAAGGGGAAATGTGAATATTAGAAAAAAGACTGTTGGTGTATTCAGATAAGCTCGCAGGGAAAATCCTCAAAGGATAACTATTAAAACTTACCACTAAACAAAAAGTAAGATTCAAATGGCATTATACAGAGACCATCCCCAAAAAGCTGGGAGATCCCTTCTCTCTCTTTTTTACACATTACTGCAGCTTTTGCCGAAATAAACAACTGCACCTTCCCACAGTCTTCAAAGACTACCTGTCCTGCGGGGTGGGAAAGGGAGTGCAGGTTAGCCTGCTACCTTGGCTCACTTAAATAAAGCAAGACCATACTGCCCTTCAGTCAAATTTTCCTGGTGGATCACTGGAATGTTATGATTCTGGAACTACACAAGCTCTGGGAGCACATCCTTGCCATGTATGTCTGCACAAACACAGACAAATCGAGCACTGGGTACAGACAGAGATGTTGTGAAAAGGCAGTGCTGGGTATTGGGTAAGACAAGTCTCAGGCACCAAGGAGGTGGAGAAATTATTCCCCCCAAATAGGTGGCAAAGTAATCTATTTCTTCTGCCCCGGACTGCAAAATGAAGTACAGATCAAATGGATGGTTCCTGGTGATACCTAGTGCAGCGGCAGCGCTGCGTAGCAGGCAAGGCAGAGATTTATGACACTTGTGCAAAGTCTGCTTCTAAAAAGGTGTGGGCCAGTTGGTCTCTCCCTTCGAGGAGGAAGGCAGCAGATAACACTCTGCTCTGAGAGGGAGCTGTCAGCATCTTTAGACCCTGGAGATCATGCCCCTGCCCTCCCAGAACTTTCCCTTGTCAGATGCAAGGAACCTGCTTTGGTTTTCAGGACACTGAATGTCCCCTCATCAGGGGCTCAGATGAGGGGACATTCTCCTGAGGACACTCTCCTGAGCAAACAGCACCAAGGGAGGTTTTTGAATTTATTGTGCAAGGCAGGTATATTCTCTGTGTTCTAAATACATTTTCTGTCTTTCATACAGGGCTGCAGCTACAACTGCAAATCCATAATTCCTGATCAGCTCTGTGAACATCTGCTGCATATAAACTTTTTAATGGGCATGACTAACCTGCCAGTGCCACTCAAAAGCATGGGAAGAAAGTAGAGAAGGGACTCACAATGCAGTTGACTTCTGGCCTTTCAGAGGGAGTACTGTGGTTCTCCCCTCACTGTATTTTGGGTACAAATGCTTAAGGAAGGGGGAAACAAAAGACAGATGTTCTATCAATGTCTCTGTATTAATTTTATCATTTTTTGACATAGGTGTCCAGGCAAATCTGGCACCAGCTTTTATGTGTTTTGCTTTTAATGGAGAGCTGATGTGAGATGTCAATATTATTCATTCCTACAATCAACTTATGCTATGGGAAAAGATGGGTTCCCACCCTTTTCCACCTTTTAAAATGTTACATGCTGGCTGGCTGTGTCCCATCTGCCTTCTAGCCCCATTGGGGCCTGTTGACTCAGCCCAGTTTACAGACCTAAACGGTCAGTAGGAGAGGGATGCATTTGGCAATTGGGACATTGGACTTACTGAGGTCATTTAGGAGTTCTCTCCTCAGCCTCCCCAAAAAAATTATTTTTTCACATTTAGAATATTATGGAAGGTAATATGTCCCAAAGAATGGTAAAGGAGATTTCAGAGAAATACAGTACCATCAAAAGCCTCAACTCCTTTTCAGATGAGATTTTGTAGGGCACAATGACACAGACAAGTCTCTTCCCTGGGTCAGTACCAAAGTAATAATCCAAAGGACTGCAAAACAGCTCTGGGCTACATTTCTAATAATATATGTAGAGGACCTGACCACCTTATGCAGGGATTCAAAAAGAAACAGTGCAGCCACGTAATTACCAGCTTTGGTAATGGTACATGGGGCCCTCCCTAAGGTTGCACTGACAACATTAGCTGTGGCATTTCCTAACTTTTAAGTGTTTGACTTAGTAACATTAACATTACAGTAATGCACTTTCAGTATAATTTCTCAGGTTTTTCTTTGAAAGTCAACTTAGAAGCTGTTGCACGTTGCTGCCGAGGCTGGGGTGGGTTAGCACCTGTGGAGCTGTAATACAGGACTCCACCACTTCAGCCGGCAGCGCCAGCAGCAGCTCGACTAAAACGGCGCTGACGAGGGGATCAACCACTGGAAGACTGTGAGGACACTTCATTCAGTGATTTGACAGTGTCTTCCTGACAAAGAAATTGCTGCGAAACAGGAGCCCTAAGCTGACCTTCGAGGAGAAGAGCAAAGCACACTTCCAGGGGAAGAGACTCTCCGGACCCTGGCTCACCAAACCTGCACATCTGTTGCTGTTGGATTTGCATCCACTCAGTTGACTCCACAGACTGCTGCTCCTCTTGTTTTGTAGCTTACTTTGTCTCATGTTATTTCTCCCTCCCTACACTACTCCTTTTCACAGTCTGTTCCTCCTCCCATTGCCCTAGAGAGGCGTTTCCTCAAATACCTCTTCCCCTCTGCTCTATCCCAGGCATGAATATACCCTGAGCACAGAGGAGAGCAAACTGCTTAGCACAGTAAATTAGGCCACGTGGTGTTTCAGGCTGCCTTAACTAGACCACTCCTTGCAAGACTGTTTAAATCTAACTCGGGTATCATAATTTGCAATCCACAGTGTAGACATATCAAAATGTCCTTGTTCTCATTTCCACTGCTTGCTGCCATAGCAACCCCTGGTCAAAAGGAAATTTCCATTGATATCAGAAGGAGCAGCATTTCACCCAGGTGAGTTTTTACTATGTGGCACATATTTTATTAGCATGTGTTCCTGATATGGAGATCCTCAAATCTCCTATAGTGCCTAATGTGGAAAAACACTACGGTTAAGTCCTGATCTAAGCTGGTCCCTTTCTACTGGAAGCTTCAGAAGTCAAGGACCACCTGAATATCATCCAAGAGCTGACTTGTAGACTAAATAAATGCAAAAGGCCAGGAGGAGCTCCAGAAAATGTACATCACCTTCCCCTCCTGAGATTTTTATCACAGATTTAAACTCAGATACATTATGATGATCTCTAGCTTTGCACAGTACCCTCTTGCCTGCCCTTCCTTCATATAAATTATTGCATGTATCAGGGAGATTTTGCCAAAGAAGTGATAATTGAAAGCTCAGTCTGTCTGATCAGTTGAATGAAGTTTGCTGTTTGCTATGGAAAAGGCAATCAGTGCTGCAACAAGTTTTCAGACTCATGTGTATGACACTCTCTCCATATGTTGCTACAGAATTGCAAGAAGTCTTTATGAGAACTGTACCTGGATTTGCATTGGCAAAAGGAAGGACTTAGGAAAGGAAAAGCCACCAGAACTGCTCCTCATTTCTGACTTTTATATGCCTCACTTAATGCCAGCCAAAAACAGCACATCGAAATGGCAGAGTACTTACTCCTTTAATGTATATCAAGTATTCTGCACTGCAACTTGCAGCACGCAGTACAGCTGACAAGAGCTGACACTAATGGCAAGTCAACAGATATGGGTGGCACAGAGAGGAACTTGGCTCCTTTGCAAAGAAGGAGCTCTGCCTATTTGAAAAAATGGAATTTAACTATGTAATCTCAGGATGAGTTGTATAAATATATCCCTCTAGATTTATTGGCTTGTCTTCATAAACAGCTGTGAGTCTGTGCTTTTTGTTCAGAGATGTAAACCAGCACAGCATGTTGGAGAGAGTGAACACACAGTTATTATTCAGTATGTAAGAATTAGAGAAAGAGACTGGGAAGTCCACTTGTTATAGAAATCAACTGCTTGCTTATCTTTTGGGAAAGCATCCTTCCTAACTTGCACCACTGTGCTCAGTAGGTACCTTTGCATGCTAAAGGGAGAAAGGTACCATGCCTTCCATCTAGGTCATTTCTTTCACATACACCATTTCATTTTCTGGGGCAAAACAAACAAGCTTGTTCCTTACTATACTGATTACCACAGTCAGCCCTCCCCACCCCTCACTTCCCCCCATCCTCCTCCTGCCCCAGCTACATCTCATGTCCAGGATTGCTTCCTAAAGCACCTTTTACCTACAATGTGCAGTTCTCAGCTCCCAAGGCAGTTCTTTTTAGAGATTTGTTGACAATAGGGAAATGTAAAGGGAAACATCAGAGGGTCACCACATTTCTACTCTCTTCAACAATCCAAATATTAGGGCTTATTTTGTGGAAGAGCCTCTCTTTTTTAAAAAAAGAGAGGATACTGCAAACTGGTCTATGAGAGGCATGTTTGTTCTTTTGTTTTAGTGCACTACCAGCACAGTAAGATGTGCTGAAAAGTGAGCCATACCCTCCTGGGCACCAGTGCAATCCCACTGCCTTCACTGGAAAAGCAACAGTGCAACCTGGGGGAACTCCATAAAACACCTGGTCGAGAAGAGTGGGACTCTTTGCTTTTCTCCCTCCTCAGCTGCACTGGATCAAAAAGTAACATTTTTAAAGTGTGATTTTATAAAAAAATTAAGGAAATCTGATCACAGGTTAAAAAGCAGATCAATAAGGACATGATTTTTGCAGGTAGCATACTTTCTGTACATTTATAAAGAAGTTAATTGTGAAGGCCCCCAAAGACTTTTAAGACACTTGAAAACAGTAACTCTACCCTCTATTGTGATCCATACTATAGTTGCCAATTACATCTCTTCCTTAAAATGAAAATTATTTAAACAGCATCATGTGTTATATTCAGCCTATTCTGCTCTGTTCTATTATATTTTATTCTATGATTTTTGAAAGAAGCCTAAGTATCTCAGGATGTCAGGAGGTTTAATTTTCTCTCATACCTTCATGGGTAGACAATTATAATTCTGATGTGAAGAACTTTAAAGCGGACGTCTGCCCCACTTCTGTTCTAAACACTGACGGGAAACATGCTACATATCCCTCTTGCTAACTTTGGTGCTGTCACATAATCACAAATCTCATTTCCTGCATATGGAGGTGACAGGTACTGCGCCTCTGCTTCCAGCCTTTCTTATCTAAAGATGCCTTGTTTCAGAAGGCTTTTCCATAGGCTCAGTGGTGAGAAAAAATTGTAATTATTCTCATATTCCTCATTCTAGACAAAACCTTTGTAAGAACAACAACATTGCTTGCAATCTGGGGAGCTGCACAGTCAAAGCATGCCAAAAACATGAGATTGTCACCAAAATAACCCCACCGAGGCCTTTTGTTTTCTCTGTCCAACCATTAGTTTTGTTTCAGGGACAGCTGCAAAAGGGTCTCTATCTGCACATACCACTTAATCTCTTAGACTTGGATATAAATAGAGTGGGAAGCCAAAAACCCAGAGGAGGGTGTAAAATTCTAACTCTTTTCTGCAGCAGATATAATTGTCCATCATGTTCTTCAGTTGGGTGAAGCCATGAGGGAAGAAGATACATATAGGTTTGATTTCCACCTCCACTCTCTCCACAGACAGAGCTGCAGCTTGCACAGTGACTGGAACATGACTGGCTCGGGAAATGAAGAGTAGCACATCACTCATTTTCCCTGCCTGTTTGCTCCTAATTATCTTGCAATACATCTCACTGGTAGTTTTATCATACAGAAAGACAGAAGGTCCTTCTGGTTACAGCACATAATGACTACTTTTAAAATGGCTTGTTGTTCATTCCTGGGAAAACCTCCATCTCTTTCTTCCTCCCTAAAGCTCACTGCCTTCCCTTCTGGGGTTATTGTTTTGTTTTTGAGGGTTTTTTGGGGGAGGTAGGATAGCAATTTTCTGATAACGTACCCTGATTGAAGGAAAAATAGGGCCAGCAGAGGTGGTTTTCCCTTTCTTTTGATGAGACTCTGGCCACACTGAAATAAGTGTCAATAATTGCAATAATTTAATTTTGGCTAATACAACACCTCTTACAGGCTTGAGCTATTCAAGTCCTGTGTAGCCCTTACTATGAATCAACAGAACCACTTTTATACTTGTCTTCCAATATTTCTCTCCAACCTCAGAGAAACAGAGAATTGCTAGAGGGCAATGAACTCTCATTTTGCCATTGACATTTCTGCAATCCATCTCCCTCAGTTGGGAGACCCTTTCACAGATCTGGAACCTCACCAGCATAAGGAAGAATTAGTATAATTAAGAATTAGACACAGGGTCTCTAAAATGGGAATCATAACAATGACTAACGTCACAAGAGTGTTTTCAGAATTAATTCATGTAAGTAAAGCACTTACAAGATAAAAATGTAGGAGCTGCCACATCAGATTAGACCACTGCTCTATCTAGTAGAACATCCCATGTGCAACAAACAGCTGCAGTTAATGCAGGGTACCAGAACTGGGGTCCCCCCATTGTGCAGGAACAGGGTTCAGTCTAAGAATAGTCAGTGGTAACAGCTTGGTAACAGCTTTGTTTTTGTTATGTAGGTGAGATATTTAAGCCCCTATAACTCGTTGTCATTAAACAAAGTGGTCTTACAATGAAAGGAGGAACCAGGCTCAGCAAGAGTCAGGTACAGAGGCTGCACCCCTGCACATTCATTTCTTTGCAGGACAGTTTCTGATCAAGAGTTTCTGCTTATCAGTGAGAGAACCTAAAACTATTCTAAAAATCTCAAGTTTCAGAAAGAGTTATTGAAAAAATGGACAACAAGATATAAGTACTTCTAAAATTGGTGTAGAGACAGACACACACATACATGCAGAGATGAACAAGCTGATTAAAAAAGCCTCATCCTCACCGGCTCTACTTTGAGCAGGGTGAGGGCTGGACCCAGATGACTTAAGGAGGTTCTTTCTGATTTTTATCATTCCAGAATTCTGTGAATCCACAATTTTCCATGGCAGAACTCTGTCACTGAACATAAAACAAATTGTGGTAAACATAATTTTCAAGGAAAATATTATCAGGGAAGTTTCTTCGGTTAAGGTTAAAACTCTAGTTCAAAATGAAGAGGCTTCCATGCTTCCTCAGCCACTGGAGGGGTTCTGATCCTAGTCTTTTAAAAGCTAGTTTCTTTATGAAAAAGTTTCATAAAGTTTCATTCTTATACTCCAAAATAGCAAATATTTTCACTGTGGGACATCGCTGTTTTCTGGCCAGCTCACCTATATAACTCCATTCTGTAAGTACCTCCAGACCTTACATCACTGCCAACATCTGTTGTGTCAAGGGCAATGACAGTCTTTCTGTGATATTTCACTATCTTAGATAGTTTGACAACTTTATTTTAATTCTTTTCCACTTTATGAAACAGTCTTATCTGAAAAGCAAATGGATGGGTTCAGATGAGTTTGTCGTAATTTAAGAATTAGATTTTAAAATTTAGTTTTACTTTTGTTTTAATCATTAAGTGTTTAATAGAAACAATCTATACAATGCAAAACCCTCACAAAAGACAGAGCCACAATATGTTTCTGTGTTTTATTCTATGCTATGCTATGCTATGATATGCTATATTCTACTTCTGGACAGTGTAATGAAAAACCCAACAAATTAGAAGATAATCTGTGAAAAAACAAAATCCCTCATAACTGACCAAACCATAAATGAGTCTTACATTACTGGGACTGGATAAAGTATCATCAGTGCCAGATTATTACATAAGAATATGTTAGTAATGTAGCAGCAGTCATGTCTTTTAAGATGTGAAAGAGCGTTATCTAACCTCTCTGCAAAGTTCAGGAAGAGGAGCCATATGTCCAAATAATGATTTTCTTGCTGGTGTTTAACATGTCAGTTTTTTCAAGGGGCCTATTTCAAGTTAAAAAAAAAAAAAAAAGGCGTGAAATGCATTTTGGTTTTTTTTTTCCTTTGGCAAAAGCAGCTCATTTTCAAGCTTGCAAGGAAACAAGAAAAACAAAATCAAATGTCAAGTAGATTTGCTCTTTGTTGTAATTAATACACAAGCATTTGCTTGTAGATGGTCCCAAGCCTGAAAACAAGTGTTACCAGTTGTGGTGCTATTAAAAATAGTTCTCAAGGCTTTAAAGGGCCAAATGTCCAAAAAGTGAAAATCCCAGCTTCAACCAGTGGGCCTAGGTCAGTGTCCATCCGCTGAGGGTCTGACCACAAAACAAGGACAGCACGAAGTCTGATGGCTGAGGACTGAGGGTGTACCATGTGATTGCAGCACTGGACCCTATGTGTGATGAGACAACAAAGAAAGGGAGGGCAGACTTCTTCAGAGCAGGGGGAGGGGAAGGACTACCTGAAAATCAGAAAATTCCAAAGCCCCATGCTGCAGACCATATGCATGCTCAATTTCTGGTCGAGAATGCTATGTGAGATTTCGCTTTGAGTCAGAGCAATGTAGTGGATAAAAAGGCCCTGTCTAGCCAGGGGGATTTCCTGAGGCCATCACAGACCAGCTCCACACGCTGTTAAGAGGCTCATTTTCATGAGAGTTCTTGTCGCATTTGTACCGCTGGCTCCAGACCCCTAGAGCTTCAAGTGCCACATCACAGTGCTACAAGCCCAGTGCTGAATGCTTGGCACACGACCAGGCATCTTCCCTTCCATCTCTCTGTTCCCTCAAGTCAGCAGGTGGGGCTCCAGGGCTCCATCTTGTTTTGATTTGTGTGTGGAGTTATTTTCTCAAAGAACAAAAAAATGAAGACAAAATTTCCCATTGAATATTTGCTATTCTCCTTTCCCCCATCTTGTCCTGTGGAGGTGTTTGGAGATAGAGAGAAAAAAAAATATTTCATTTTCTTTCTCATCTAAGGAGCTTGCTATTTTTCCTGAAATGGGATGCTGGAAACACTTCATCACTGAGGGCTACTGGCCTGAGATCTGCTCATCTTCACATCAGGATGAATCAGGAGCAATTCCAGTGAGGTCACCAGGAGTGCTCTGGCAGGCAGCTCTCCTTGCTGGATGTGGGGTCAGCCCTGCCGAGCCAAGCTCTTCCACAGGACCAGCCAGGGCCCACACCCTGTGCCAGGTCACAGAATGGGTGTAAATGGATGCAGGGCAAAGAAAACATAAACCTCTACCAACTTTCCCTTTGATATAATCATAAAAGTGCTGGAACTCAAATGCTGAAGGAAGGAATTAGGTGACGAAGCCAGCACCAGCAAGAAACCCTACCAACAGAAGTGTGTGATACTGGCCAGGATGAGAGAGAACCAGGGCAACACACATTATTTTGTTACTTACTTTCCCACACACTGATGTCCAATGTGTAATTCTCTCCTATCGTTTAGGTCACTGCTGGATTTAGCCCTATGGGTTTGAACAATTAATTATTTTCAGCAATAGAACTATTCCATTTTCAAAACTTTTTGAACAGTAGATTAGTTCTAGATTAAATAATTTAACTACAGATCAGTAGTAGGTGTTTGTTCTACATTAAGTTGGCATATCATTGAGCAGATATTACTTTTTAACATTTCAGTACACTTAGTAATTTATAATACTACATTGCAAACTGGCTGAATAACCATCACCTTAGAACACTACGGCCAACACCTTCAAATTTAATCTCTTCTCCAAAAAGCCTTGTTCAATCTTTTAAATGGTCAGCTACATGGAGAAAGGAAGGAGTGTAACCACAAAGACTAAGAAAAGAAAGCTGCTTAACTCTGTTAGCATAAGCTCTCAGGTTGCTTGACCTTAAACAAATGCTATGCCTTGGTTTCTCCACCTCTAGGTAACAGTGGTACCTAATTAACTGATTCCTATAAACACTATGCAGTTATTTATCAGATGCTTTTCAGCAAACAACTTGAGGTAGATATTTCAAATGACTTCTCAGAAAAATCTCTTGAAATGACCCTTAAATTCGAAGAACTATGTGCTTAGGTATTCTGTTAAATCCCCATTCATCCTGTGCCTCAGTTTCCCCTACTGCTAAGTGCTGAAAATATGACCTCCCTACTTTTTCTGATATCCAGGGAAAGCTAAGTCATTCACATTCACTCAGTAATTGCAAATTCTTGGGCAGAAAGTCTTGGAGAATGCCTTAACATTAGATACTATGGATAATTCAGGCAGAAGAGGCCCAGAACTTCCACCAGAAGAAGTTTTGGGGTTCATCATAACAGAACTGAAAAGATCTGAAGTCAGTTTTACACAGAGCAGCAGCATCTTGGAGCCATGAGGATGAGTTATATTCCACTTTCAGGGGAAAGAGGGGGGCTTTAGGCTGCTCCCTCCCAAGCCGTTTCTCATTCACAGGGAGAAGGGCAGGCTGCTTCTGCTCTGCTGGAGACGGGCACCAAACAGATACCTCCTTTCCCAAAGGAAATACAAAAGTGAGAAGAAGAGGTGGATGGAGAAGGGATGAAGGAAGAGCATATTTTCAGTTTTCATCAAAATTTCAGAAGTGGCAAAATTACTTTCCAGAAAAGGAAAATACTGGAGATACATAAACTAAATGGGCTGCTCAAATGCCATATTTAAATTCATATTGTTAAGGGCCAGGAATGGTCAGTTTGGGTTTCAGAAGTGTGCAATTGGCCAGCCTTTACCTTCCTGAAGTGCTTAGGTGGGGACAAGCCAAAATGAAGGCATTGGAGGTTAAGTTCTGAAAGAGAGCAGAGAAACTTGTCCTCCTTCTTATTATTGCTATGAGGTTTGAAAGGCTGCAGACAGAGGACTCATCCTTGGTGATGCCACAGTGTACATTATGGAAATAAACTGGAAGCACAGTTAAAGGTTAGCATGTCTTTTCCCCTCCAGTTGCCATTGATGTGAATGAAGCCCTTTCTTGCACTGGCAAAGAGAAAGAACAAAATGATTTAATGTCAACCCTCCCTTTTCTAAATTCTCAGATTTGATGACTAACAGGCTACCATACTTCACTAAGAAAAAGGCCTGGTTTTTACTTAAAAGCCCCAAAAGTATACATAGAAAATATGTATATTCAAGGTATATGTATATATATGTATATATGTATATATGTATATTTCAAGGTCAGAGGGTTGTCTTGACATTTAAGAAATACTAAAACAGAATTTGGCTTTTAAATTTGTAAAACAGAATTAGGCTTTTAAATTTGTAAACCAGAACAACTTCCTGACCTGAGAGACAATCTGCCAAATTTCTAGCTGACCCCAGGCTCCTCAGCCTAAACCAGAATTATCAGATATATTGTGTTGTCTAGGTGCACACCTCTGATTTTAAAACTAAATTTTGATCAGCCTTAGAAGAACACATTTTATGAGACCCTTTATAGCAGTAACACTCAGCCCTTGTTACAGAAACTGAAGAGGCTTTCTTTAATAACAACTTTGGTAGAATTTTTTGCTTACTATTGGAGAATTCAATTGCTTAATATACACTAATAAAAAATTAAGGGAAATAGAAACATTTCAGCACACAGAAACAAAAAACCTCCTTTTATTTTACACCAAGCCTTTGATCCTCCCACCAATCCTGTTGCAATACAAACCAATTTCGTTTAATGTTACATCTGATGAGCCAGACTTCTGTGAGATTGCAAAACTCTGCTAAATCCCTGCGCTAACTGTAAATGGGCTGAGGGAAAGGTTCACAAATTCACAAATAGGAATGTACATGCAGGTGGACCATGCAAAGATAAGTAGCACAACTTTGCTGTGCCAGCTCAACAAAACTTTGTGCATACAGAGAATCAAAGGCTCATATGTCATATGTTGCTTAAGATGTGCAAGAGATTGCATTGCTTCTCCTTGCAGCCTTTTTCTCTCACTGCCCACCCTGCCTGCCTCCCTGGCTCATGTGTGCAAAGTGGGCTGTAAAATGGTAATTTTATTTTAAATGGAGGGGCTGTACTTTCTGCTTTGCCTCTCACACCCAAACAACCAAACCCATTTTGCTGTTTCAATTAGACAAGAGAAATGAAATTTTTAATTGTGTTTTCTCTCTACTTTTTTTTCAATGACAGTCTGAAAACTTTCAGCCAAAACTGGCCACACCTTAAGATGCAGTCCTGCAAAGGCAGCTGAGCTGAAGAACAAAAACCTGTTGGAGTGGGAGTAAAGAGGACACTGTGAAGTCTGTGTTGCTTTCTAAATGCATCCCATATGCACCCATGTTATTTAAATTATGCCAGTTCTTACATGGACTATAATGGGAAATACTTTCTAACACTGTTTACTAGATTTCTTTCTCTTACTTCAATCATAGTTGAAATTTAATTGTAATAAATCTTCTGGGGTTCTTTTCTGTTTTGTCTGTTTGAGTTTTTTGTAAGTTTTGTTCATAATAGTTAGCAGGAAAGAGAGTTTGTCAGTCTGCAATGCTGTTGTATCCAAATGGTCACTACGGGATGTAACTTTTTCTCTAGGAAAAGGTTTATCTTCAACAGACTATCCAACTCGCAGGCTTCTGCCTTTTGGGTAGTTCTTCTCTTTTCTCTATGTAGTCATCTCAACATATCATCCTCTAGCCAACAAATATTTAAAATTCATACAATCTAAAAGATGACTCAGAAAGCAAAAACTGATGAGTTCTGACAAAAAGATCCATGAACCTGGCACTTCCTGGTGCTTAGTATATTCATGTACAAGAAGGAGAGATACACATAACAACACTGCTCAACATTTGAAATTTTTTTAGGTATACGACTTGCAAAACACTTAAACACAATAATAGAAAAGTTTTGGATCAGATAATTATTTGCAAAGCTGAGGAAGTGTACTGCTAGCAAAATGAGAAGAGTGCCATTTCCATCTAATGCCCAGTTAAAGGCTGGCTTAGGCTTTGATTCTGGTTTTGGCAGGAATACAAGGACAGCTTCTTATGAGAACCACTGCAACACTAGACAGCTCAAAGTGAAAAAGGGAAGAGTGATAAAGGGAGAACAAAACTGAGGCCCTTCATGAGCAACATGATCAATATGTAGGGGACACAGCCAAAAGTTTTGAAAAGCTGAGAAAAGACTGATGACACATGCTTTGCAAAGGGAATCTGTGGAGTTAGGTGCTCCTACCTGGCCAAATTCAAGTTTTTCCTCATGAAAATTCATAGTTTAGGTGCAGAGATTAAATCTAACCAAATCTAGGGCTACTGCAAATGTGCCTGCAAAGATTGCAATGTCTCATGATTACAATTTTTCAGGGAGCTCACATCAACTGTGTTGAGAAAATGAAATTATGTCCCCCTGAAAATATCAATACCAAATTCTTAGTCTGAGGTTGTTACTGGAAATCTGCATAATGCACAAGGCAGCACTGAATCTTTGCTCCCAGATTTGGTGATTCTGCCAAGTTTAAAAAGTGAAAGCCATAAAAGCCTGTTTAATTGGGAAAATAAGACAATGACACTCTTAACATTGACAATGAGTGGGCTTGTTAGGTTTGAAAAGCATCTCTACAAAATGTCTGCTAATATCTGAACTTCAAGAGGAATGGTATTCTGGTGAGCTGGGTCATGGCTGACACCATGAAGATGAAATTGAGGTGCAACAACAGGACATCAAGTGTTTCCCCACCATCAGGAGGGAGTTTTATAGCTGGGGTTAAAGTGAACAATTACTGTTCTTGGTCCACTTAGCAAACCACAAGCTCATGTTGCTTTTACTACAAACAGATTTCCATTTACTGTACTGTACTTATTGCTGACTGTTCAGTGTGACCATCCCAAAACACACCTATTTGTGTTATTTTTCACACACACCACCCTGAAAAAAAATTAAATATGAAAGTAGAGCAGTTTCCTCCAATACAGTTCAACACCCAAACTAAGCAGCAGTAAAATCGTATTTATCCAGTGACTGAGGTTTCAAACAGTAAAGTGATTGTTAGAGAGTTATAGACTGAACTATGCACTGAAAAAAGACCCCAGAAGAGGTTTCTGGTGACAGCTCTCTCACCTTGACAGTCCTTGAGAACAGGGGGAGAAGGAGGAGTGTATGCACACTTGAAATGGGCGTGATATTTGAATGCAGTCAAGCTCCACAATCACAGTACCCAGAATTTGGCAGACTCTGCCTTTGGGAACAAAATGTGGAGACAGAAAGAAAGGAGCTGGGTACCTGAGCCCAGCCCATGCGTGTGAGAGAAGCTCTTCACCTACGAGCTGGGTGTGCCTAAAGCAGGAGTCCCAGGGAGAGAGAAGCCAGGAGCTCCCTGGTGCCAAGTGTGCTTCCACACTGCCAAGCTGAGCAATCCAAAGGCATGGGTGCTAAATGTGCTCTTCTCTTTCTGTGCAGACTCTGGTGAACTCTCTACCTTTCTCTATGTCTTTGTTTTCCTGTTTGAATATGAGGTATTCTAATGAAATATAAATATTAATATTTGATTAGCGCTCAGCTACAAAGCTTAGTTCCTTAACATCTAGTGTAGATCTTTGAAATCCTTGAAAAACTATATAAATATGAATCCTTTTATTTTTATAGCATTACATTAATGATTGTACAGTGGAAGTTGATGAATTAAATAATCTCTGTTAATATTTGCTCATACCTTTCTGAAACTGTTACCTTTTCAGCTGTTATTTCTCATGCCTTGTCTCAATCCAGAAATGTAATTTTTGGTAAAGTTTTGCAAAAGCCCATTCAGCTGCTTTTCAGTTATCCAAGTATGTAAAAAACAGTTTCCAGCTGCTAAGTTTTCCATAAGCTTTTTTTTTTTTTTTTCTCAAACATGCTTGTAAAATTATAACACAGCTTTGTTTTAAAACATCAAACTTGACACATACATAGTCCTGGAAGAGAAGTAACAGCACTGATATGTTTGAAACCATTTGATTTTGGAATAACAAGGTTTTTACCATGTTAAAATATCTTTATTTTCTTAAATATTCTTCCAGAATGAGCTACACTTTTCTAAATGTAGACAGCTAATTGTCTAAATGACCAGTAAAAAAAGAAAAAAAAAAGAATAAAAAAAGATACTATTCTTCAATCTGTGACTGAGCCATAGCAGAAAGATTAGTGGACAGTTTTAATTACTGCATATTTGTATTTTGGTATAGAATGGCATCAAATCATACTGGAGGTGATTCCTCACTTATATTCTGCCTACCCAGAAATGCATTGACACGATACCAAGCAGTGAAGAATCAGACATTTCGCAGAATCACAGACTGGGTAGGTAGGACAGACTGGGGTAGGCACAATGGATCATCTGGTCCGAACTTCCTGCTCAAGCAGGGTCATCCCAAAGCACATGGCACAGGGTTGCCTAGATGGGTTTGGAATATCTGCTGTGAGGGAGACACCACAGACTTTTCTGGGCAACCTGTTCCTGTGCTTGGTCACCTCCACAGTATAGAACTTGTTCCTCATATTCAGGTGGAACTTCTGTGCATCAGTTTCTGTCCATTGCCTCTTGTCCCATTGCTCAGCACCACCAAGCAGAGCCTGGCTCCATCCCCCTGACACTCTCCCTTCAGTTACTGACAGACATTGGTGAGATGCCCTCTCAGTTGTCTCCTCTGGAGGCTGGACAGGCCTAGCTTCCTCAGCCTTTCCTAAGAGAGATGCTCCAGTCCCTGAATCATCTTTGTCATTCTCTGCTGCACTGACTGCAGGAGCTCCATGCCTCTCTTGTTGTGAGGAGCCCAGAACTGGACACGGCACTGCAGATGTGGCATCACTAGGGCTGAGCAGAGGGGCAGGAGCACCTCCCTCGATCTGCTGGCAGCTCTCTTCCTGATGCATCCCAGGACCCCACTGGCGTTCTTGGATACACTGCTGTTCTTATATGACCTTTATAAGATTTCCTCTCAGCCATCTCTTCCTAAGGCTGAATAGGCCCAGGTCCCTCAACCTTTCCACATAAGAGGGATGCTCCAGTCTACTAATCATCTTTCAATCCCACTTCATTTAATCTGGAATATTTTGGGTTCTGATGTTTTAGGGAAGTAAGTGCTGGTTTTGAGAATATTAATGATGGCTGAAACAGCATCTGTAGTCTGAGGGATTATTGGATTACATGGGTTTCACTCTCAGAACTGTTTTTTTGTATGACAATATAAAGGCATATGCAGCTTTTGTGCCTTGCATGAGCTACTGGCCTCAGCATGAACTCTTCTGTTAGACTGGAGGAATTCTTTCTAAAGAGGAAAAAATAAAGTCACTGCATGTGTAGGTTTTTAAATGGGTCTCAACTGTGATGATTTGTGTGGACATCAAGAGACTCCATAGTTGTTTCTTATTCAAAGTAAATAGCAGTATCTCCTGCTCCTGCCTTTCCTGGGACATATCCTCCTATGGCACAGGTGTGAGTCCACAGAAACCACCAGTCTCAGTGACATAACAGTGAATCTGAGAAGACAGCCTGATTTCTCTGGAAGCAAAAGATACAACTCTGGCAAATGTGTGTCTGTGCGTGCACACACTCTTCCTTACCTTACACTGTTTGTGCTTCTATCAGTACACCAATAAATCAGTTGCATGTCCACTACTTGGAGAGTAGTTTGAATGTGTTTCTAACCACATCAAAAATACAAGTGGTGCTCAACAAACAAATGTCACAGGAATACAGTTACAGGGAAAAAACCTCAAGCAGCTCCTTTCCATTGCCCTGTCTTCTCTCTGTACTGTCTATCTTGGAAAGCCAAGGGATCAGTAAGACACCCCATCATAAGCAAGGGACAGAGGCAAGGTTGCTTTGGGAACATTCACTCTTAAGTATCCTGAGTTTAGGGAGATTAACATTGCAGTTGTCACATCCATTAGTGTACTTTTTTGTGCATACAGAACATGGGCCTGGCAAGTGTATTGTTCCTAAAGGAAAAGATATACAATTGGGTAAATAGGTGTCTGTGCACATTTTGGCAGCTCTAAGTTACATCATTCAGTTCTAATCAATGCTACTGGATTTTGAAACCCACTAGTATAACAATGAAGTGGAAAAACCCATACAAAAAGTCCAAACAACCTCCGAGTTACACTGTATGCTCTATTTCTCTGTATGAAACTATTTTGAGTTTTAACCTGAAACAAAAGAACAAGAGTTTGCCATTTGCTAGTTGTTAATAATCAAGAGACCTGCCAGACACATTCTTTGAGGGCTCTGTCTGTCTAGACCAGGTAGATACTGCAATACACAAAGAGCTTCACACAGACAGAAAGAAAGAGTGTTCATGGACAATGATGCAGCATTCCTAATTAAGATTTTCATTACTGATACATATATTAAGGTTTTTCTAATGCAAGTGCCCAAGCACTCTAATGTGCAGGTAGATGTCTCTGATTCTATCTCTAGAAACCCTTTTGCACATCATTGCAAACATTCACTAGCCAAGGCTCAACACCAGCCCACCTGCTCTTTGCAATAATGACAGTAAAAAACCAAAAAATGATGTTTCACTTGTCTGCCAGATGAGAACTTAGCTTTTTGCAGTCATGAGAATGAATAGGCTTTTGCAAGGCTGTACTACAGCACATTGAAGCTGATTCTGATCTCACTTACACCTGTTTGATGTTGATGTAACATCAGGAGTTTCAATAGCATGAGTGCAGCAAATGCTGAAGGAAAAAATAACGGAGAAGACATATAGGTGAATGGAAAACGGGATGAAACAAAACATGAGCTTGCCAAAGGTAGTTCGTAGTAGACTAACCTGATATCTTTGATAAGATAGCTGATTATCCACACAAAGGAAACACAGTAAATTTAATTTATCAGTAGAGCATTTGATACAGTATCACAAGGGAAATTATGAGTTTAGATCGAGATTTGCAAACAGACTGTAAGGTGAGCAATTGCTTACCTGAAGGGGAGATTGAGCAAGGGTGAAGAAGGAACTATTGGTCAAGGTGAAAGCTATATTTCTACAATTGTTTAGTTAAATAAAATAGCTTTTTCTATCTAATAAGATTTGGGTGGAGCAGGTAACATTTCTTTACAAGGCCCCTCAAAGGGAGGAGGCATAGATTAGAAAAAAGTGGGGGCATGCTTAACAGCTATAAAATGACCAATCAACACCAATAAATTGCTCATTAATGGTATTTAGTTCTCATTCACCTGTAATGTTCAAATGTTATTTCTCTGTCTCAGTTCTTTGGGAAGTTCAGAGATGCTACAACTCTCTCAGCAGTTACTTGTACAGTTTAATTAAATATCTAGTTCAGTTTCGTGCTTTCAAAATATTCTTATTCCCACTACAGGATGCCCATTCATCTCCAAAATCTTGCTGAACACCTTTGAACGCTGGATCCTGCCTCCCAAGAAAATGCTGCTGGAGTAAGATGTGGAGGGGAAATACTTGGTGATAAGAAGCACTTACAAAAGCATTGCTTCTCCCTGAACACACTACATGCTTTTCTAGATCCAGTAAATTCCTGCAACAGGAAAAACTGGGCTGCCCACTAGCAGAGTGAAAATGTTGCAGGATGGAAGGTGAAGATGTTGCCACAGAAGTCACAGTATCAACGTGAGATTAAATTGCCGGCTCCACAATAAAAGATCTGCCAAACTATTTTCAACAAGTTAAGAGAAATAGGTTTTTTGACAATTTTCCCTGAGGCATGTCTCAGTCTGCAGGTATTTGAATGACTAAAATTGCTACCTTCCCGTTAAAGTTCGCTGGAAGAGAAGCCACTTTTTTGTTTAGCCTTCTCTGGCAGAATTTAAGTATTTAATGTCATGAGTGGACCATGTAAAGCATGCACAGACATTCACACAAGAAATTTGCCCTAAACCCCAAAATGTGAAAGATTTTTTAAATGCTAAAATTGAAACATAGGGTCTGAAAACCTTCATTCTTCAGAACTGGTTATATGCTGATCACACATAGTAGTTCTCCTTCACAACCTTTAGTGCATATTGCAGATCATCCAGAATGTTAAACATTATTTTTTGTCTTTTATGTAGAAGTGGATTTACTGCAAAAATTGAAAAGCAATTAATCTCTTTACAGACATCCAGGATAAGTGAACATGGACAAATATGAAATTTAAATACACACCCAGATCCAAATGTTGCAACTGATCCTTACTTTGGTGATTGGGTGAAGCACGAATACTTCTAAATTGGATGCTATTTGAAATTGGGATTTCAATTTCGTCCTTGAAAATTCAAGCTGTTTACAGTATACTTAAGAAGCCAAAACATAAGAAAACATCATTCAGAAAACTGGTACAGCTATTCTATTAAACTTAAAACTCAGTACGATGGAATGGGAGAGAGCAAGATCTATTCAGATCCAAAAGCATTTGCTTTCAGTGGTGCACAAAAATCTAATATTTCAGGCATGTAAGCACATGAAATGAAAATATTAGCTGGGGATACTGAATTTGTGAACCATATCCACCATGATATTATCCAAAATTATGGAAAGCTTCAGCAGTGAACAAGAACTTCAGAGGAAAGAATCCTTATTTCTCCATACACTGTGATCTTTTATGACTAAGAGTTCCCATTCCCATTAAGAGGCAAAACAGCCTTCATGAAGCACGTCTTGAAGACTACTCACATGTGTTTTGACATGTGCACCTGTGTAATGGCACACAAATGAGCTACATGGGAGATGATTTGCTTCTTTTTTAAGTGGGAGTGGCGGAGAGGAAAAGGAGATGGAGGGAATCCTCTTACAAGCTCATTTTCCATTGTGGTGTTTCACACATAGGACACTCAGCATGAATATGGGCACATGGGCAGGCATTTGGACTTTCCTGGGTGTTCATATCTTGGTGCCAGCTACAACAGATAAATCTATGATGTCTTGATCAAAAAGTGACTTTTAGGAAAAGTTTTGTTTTGTAACAACCACTTCTCTAGCACAACTTGTTCTTGGTACCATTTTTTCCTTATATCTGGTGTTCACATTTGATAGAGACAGATACACAACATGATACTAAAGCAGGGTGCATCAAAGAGGATTCCTGCACTAGGAGGAGGAGGACTCACAATAAAGCTCACACAAGAAAGACATTTTGTGATACAGCTGTAGAACAGCAATGTGCTTGCCAAAGTTGGAAGACAATTTACCATAACTACAAGGGGAATATTCTGAAAAACTCTGCCACACTCTGTAGTTGTTACCATTTTGCACAGTCATTTTGACCTAACAAACTGGTCTTAATACTTTTATGGTTGGTGTTGAAACTGCTGTAGGAAATGCTGCTGCTGCTTCAGAAAGATAGTATTTTCCATCCAAATACATTAAATTATGCCAGTGTGGGGTAAAAATGCATTGAAAAACTCAATTTTCTTTCTGTCTCCTTTTTTCTAGTTAAACCTAAAATATTATGCTCCTACAACTGTTTAGTTAAAGCCCTTTTTTTTCCTGTTGTAGTCTGTAATATTTCAAAAAAAGCTAACAATACATTATATTACACTAAGTAAATGAAAAATAACTCAGAACGAAGAGATTGCTAGTATTCATAATAGCAGAAAGGTGTGACATTTTCAGCTGTCGTGCTGGACAATCGAGTTCAATCTCATCCAGCACCAGTGGATATATTGTAGGTATTACAATTAGAAGGCAGGTTGCACACATGCCTCTATTGTAATCCACACATGAACTCCACAGCTATGTGCAGCCTTTAATACTTGCTAAACAATTTGAATGTCAACACTTAAACTAATGCTTGAATGAAAATCTGGGACCAAATTTTGCCCCATTTTGTAAATTTGGCTACGTCTTGAGTTTTCTGGATATTTGGTCTATTTTTATGATAGATGTTTTAAAAAAACCTGTGAACTTTGACAAATTTGTTTTAAATAATGAGGGTTTTTTCCATGCATACCTATTGCTTAAGTTTATTTGATGGCTACATCTTCAGATAAAGAATAAAGCTCAACATTGTGGCACTGCTCAAGAACATTCATCCCAAGGTGTACTCTCGGTTATACGATTTCATTTCTATAAATACATCAGAGTAGAATTTCACCTCTGATGCCATTTTGAGGCTATTTCACCATTTCTCTCATTTGCCTCTGCCCATGTTGTTTTCTTTTTTTGCAACATTCCTTTCCTTCAGGAGACACGTAATAGCTGGGGAAAAAAATATTCCTTTCTTGTCTCATATTGCTGTTTAGGTGACCATTCCCTTCCTAAACCTCCTTATTTTCAGAAACAGATGAACTGATTCTTCTGAATAATTTTCATGTCTATTTATTACATTAATTATGATAATTCTTGAAAAATGCTAACTCTTGAAAGCTGTTGTAAACATAAGGCTTATTACATGTAGACTTTTTTGGCATTTTGCAACTCTTCATTTCTGATTCATGAATAAGCTTGACCTGGAGGTTATTATCCTCTTTTCAAGTAAGAGAGAGTTTAAGAAACCTGAGAAAAGATTCCTCCTTCCTGTTCTTGATGTAGCAATCACTGTTGTTGTTCCTCATCTGCAGAACAACACTAAGCACAGAACCAGATAAAGGGATTCAAGGGGGCTAATTAGTTGCTATTTCATGATAATTGTTCAGAGTGGTACCAGATGACAGTTTGGTGGTGAACAAGTACCAAAGCAGGGACATATACATAGATATCAAAGATTATTTGAGCATCATTACATCAGAAAAAATCAATAAAGATTCTCAGAAAGTAGCTACTGGCAGGCTGGAATACTGCTGGGTGTCTTTTGACATACAAATCATTGACCACATGATGGATGGTTCTCATAACTATGATGTGATCAGTAAGATGCCTCTCAGCTTCCCTTAGGTCATCATTACTTGACCAAATACGTCTTCATGAAACTGGGGAATAAATGGCACTTTTTTGCACTTTTTTCACTCTTTTCTTTTTCCTTTTTCCCCCCCTTTTTTAAACCAGGATGTCAAGTAATGAGAATTAGAATCCATGCTCAGTCTGATAGGAATGATGCTGGAGCTCAGTACAACCTGGTTACATGAGAAATCTCTTTAAACAAGATGGACAGTTATCCATGGAATTAGGTTAACATGTCCTGGAACTTCCTTGTATCTGGATGACTTTGGGGCACTTCCAATTTGCACTTACCAATGCAAACAGCAGAGAACTTTTCAATACTGTATGGGTTCCATCTGAACAGGTAGTGCTCTGGAAGTCGAAGTGTTCTTCTGTAGTTATTTATCCTAATGTAGGTATCTCTCCTACTGTAAAGCACCTTAGTAATGTCGATACTGCTACAGGCTAGTTGGAAGACTTCTTCCATGAAAAGAATTATTTTGATAAAGAATACACCTGTGTCTCTCAAAGTCCTGAGGCCATTCAAGGGGAGTAGAGATTGACTGTATTCCTCTTGAGTGGGAATTTAGTTTGGAGGAGAGATCTCTGAAATCCTTTCACCTCCAAACCCCTGATGCCATATAATTAGGCAGATGTGTGTGTAACATCTGGGAGAAGGATGAAGACTGAGTCATCATCAAGTTGTGAGAAGGAACAGGAAAAGAGAGCCCAGTGCTGGACACTGAGACAGAGGACAGAACAAATCAGTTATCTAGATCAGAAACATGCTTGTCAGGTACCATTAATAGCTTCTATTACAAAAATGTCCCATTTACACTTTTTCTGTTACCAAAAAGAGCCCAGACTAGCAATGACCTGAAGGACCTGCCTTCCAGAGAGAAAGGGGAGAGCCATTACAGAACAAGACATGCCTGAAATATAGTAGCGCTCCTAAGGAGGTTGCTAATTTAGGAATGGAGGAGCACCAAGAAGCCCTTCTTGAGTGTGGAATAAGCCTGACTTTAAAAGGCAAGAGAGCATGTGATTCTAATCCTACAAGTCAAGAAACAAAGGCAGACAGATTGAGAACAACAAATGCATGATCACACAGCAAAACACTATTGAAGAGGGATTTCAGCTTTAGGTTTCCATATCCTAGCTATCATGAAGCCAGCTTGCTGCCTCCACCCAACTGCCTTGCCCTGTAGAGGTAGAACAATGTTAAACTGGTGCCGTTGTGCAAATGTTGAAGGCACACGGTGTCTGCCACAGACATAAATGGTTTTGCCACTGCTGTGGGAAGTGTTAACACAGGTGGTGTTAACGCTTCCTGTCTCTGAGTATCATTAATGCTTCTTATTGATATTATGAAGTTCTGCAACAAAAGTAATAGGATCTGTCAGGGGCTGTAATAAACTGCCCCTGCTGGATAAATACATAATACATGATGGCAAAGGTCCAATGGGCCTTTAATCAATTGCCTTTTTGAGTCAAATAAATGTCACATTAGACATAAGCCATGTTGCACTCTGTGGGCGCCTCTGCTCCCCTCATCTTGCAGGCCTGACACTGCCACGGGCAGCTATGGACACGCATAGGCTCCTACCTACTTGAAGGAAATATATCAGAGCAAAACTGGAGCAGCATGTTGTAAATTACAGATTTGGGACACCTTATAATGAAAGGCAAAGGAGAAGGGAAAGAAATATGGGGACACCATATGCATGATAGGTCAACTCAAATACGTCTCCTTGGGAGCTGGCATTCTCATACCACCTCCTGCAGCCACTGCAGCAAATCTCATCTTTATGCCCACAGGGTGGGGGAGAGGGCACAATGCCATTTTCTTCTACACTACAAAAGTAGTGGGTCAACTTTAAATGCTAAACCCACATATTTTAGTTCTAGTATCAGGAAAAGAAAGCTCTTCCGTGGTTTCAGCAAGCATCTTGAAAAAATTACGAATGTCCATTTGCACTTTTGCATCCCTTTAAAGAAATTCCAACAATCAAAACACAACTTGAACATAAATTCACAGATTTGCAGGTTTAATTCCTCTCCCAAATATGAAAGAGCTATTTCTATTGCTGTGTTGTTTTGGTTTCTTTTTTTTTAATTCCAGGCAGCACTTTAACAGTCATCTACTTTTCTCTCTGAAGAGGTAGGAGACATGAATTTAAATTGCAAAGTGGACACCTGAAGTAACACAAAGTCCAGGTATATTTGGAAGTGTAATTTTAAACCTATATTTAAAAGCCCTCATTATTTTTGGCATCGACAAAATAACTTCAGCTTGGACATCCCAAAACAGTGGCTGAAAATGCTGGTGGACGTTTGGAAAACTTTGGTCTGTCTTTACTTAACTATAGTAAATATTATGAAGTGGTAGTGCTATATTTCCCTTTATATTTCAACAAGAAGAGTCATTGTTTCAAAAGCACAAGATTTCACTGCCAATATGTATGAAGAAATCCCAGAAAAATGTGAGTTTTTGTTCCAAATGCGCAAAACCATCATGTGTGAGAACCTGACAAAATTAAAACTCAAATGATAACAAACACTCCCAAAGGTTCCATCCCTTATTCCGCCCAAAAAGGAAAAAAACCAAAACTTAAACAATGAAAAAATTAATTCTTCCTGTTCTGGGTCTTGAAAACACAATTATCTGGATAAACATTTTCTTCAGTTATAAAGGTCAGCAAATCACCAACCTACATAGCAGCAGCCAAACTCAAGTGAATGTGACTAGGTGAGAAAAAAACCCTGCAAAGCACCTCCCAAAGAAATCACTGACAGATTTTTAATCCTGATTCTGTTGGATGTCTGTAAGAATACAGCACATTTAATTTACTCAGATAAGAAGAGCAGATCAGAGAGCAGCTGTTGCAGTCCAGGGCATGGAGAAAATCCCTTAAACTGCCCTGGGGGGTCCAAGACCCCAGCTGGGACCCCAGGAAAGCATTGCCTTTAACCTTAGTCCATGGGAAAAACTCCTCACGCTGAGAGGATGAATTAGAAGCAACAAAGATTAGAAAGAAGTAGTAGTTTAGTTTGTCACATGGTGAAAATTTATAGTTTTGGGATTTTAGCATGGAGATAGATGAAAGCAAGATGGAGGTTTTGGGATGGTGTCTTATGCCTTCTTTTTCTACTCCATTTTCTGCTGTGATGGTGGCACAAAGACGTCAGTGAAGGTGAATTTGATGTAGAAATTATGTGTTTAGAATAGGTGGTAATTGTTGGTGCAGAATTGTAAATATAGTATGTTCTGTAAATTAATTGGGCAAAAAGTCCATAAAAGACCTTGAGCTGGGTGCCTCGTGGTCTTTGCAAGTTCGGTTTTCCAGCAAGCTAAGCCTGGTCTTAAGGCAGCTCATGAGCCATGAGATAAGAGAAAATAAACTACTTCAAAGATCAAAGCTACAAACTCTGTTCATCTCTTTTCAAACTCTGGTACTGGACTTTGTTGGGGAAAAATCCTCTAACCAGGGGGCTTCCTGAAAGGGGAAAACCAACAAGCAGCCAGGATTGGGTAAGGAAGAGTCCCACACCACAGGGTCAAACTTCATTATGGACAGGTTGCAATGCTAGTTGACTGTTTTCTGTACTTGTTTTGCACTTGCACAGTATGGAATATTTTATATTTCATGCTGAACTAGAACACAACAGCATAATGACCATCAGAACATGCAAACAGAACATATAAACAGATAAACAGATATCTTCAATATTGTCATCCAGAAATGCACATACAAATTCCAGATCAATCAATCACACAATGTCACTGAACTAAAATCTGAGTCCCATAAGGTGATACTGCATTAAAATCTTGAACTGCATTAGAATAAAAATTCAGTATTGAGTCCTGTGGCTATGGGAAGCAACAGAGGCTCCAGGCTGACTTTGATGGAACTTGAAGAAAAGGCACAACTTGTATCAATAAAAAATATAAAATGTTATAAATACTTACACAAGCGACAAGGAAAGGCTCCTCCAAAGAAAGGCCACAAACTGATTGCAAATGATCTGAGAAGAAAAGAGAGAAAGAAAAAAGGAAATCAAATTGTTAATAAGCACACTAAATGTTACCAATGTAACAATATAAAACAGGGATCAAGGAGACTTATAGATGGTGGCAATTCCCACGGGAGAGGAAAAATATGTATTAAATTCACAAACAACAGATCTTGAAAGTTTTGAAACTACCTGATCCCAGAACTATGTAGCTGAGAAAACTGGTAATGGCTGAGGAGCTTTTCAGTCCTGGGATAATTCCAGGCCAGCAGAGACTAAATATCCTCTGGTGGCTGTTCAACAGTCTCCGTGAAATAGGCTTGTGGCTCCTATGGACAAATGCTCTGATCACAAAAACACTGCCAGATTTGAATACCATCCTTCTTAGCAGTCAAACCAGATGATACAGGACTCTGAAACAGAACTCGCCTTCTTCATCCTGACCTTCACAGAAGAGGGGTTAGTCTTATTATTAGGGCTGAGGATGCTTACATTACAGCTGATAGCTGCACAGAAAAATTGTGTTGTCTTAGTTCCTTCTGTCAACACAGTATCTTTTGGACTTGATTGATTTGTTACCCCGAGACCCCTAAGAAAAAAACGACTGCATGAAAGTGGAATGGCTAAAGGTTTGCAAACTTCTGGTAGACTGCAGGTCTATTTTGAACTATCTAAGCTTTATTGCCAACATATTTATTTCCATATTTATTTCAAAAACATAATAACCTGGGATGAAGCAATAAACAAAATTAATCAAAGCCTGATGCTCTGAATTGTAACAAGAAGACACACTCCTGTTAGACACAGAAAACAAAGGCAGATGCTCCCCAAATGTTCAAAGCTACAAATCAGTCTTGTCTCCCCTTCCCTTTGCCAAGCTGAAAAAACCTGGGGTAGTCAGGCCAGACAGTGCACTCCAGAAGATTGTTTTCAGGGGACCAGGAGCACACTGGAAAAAGACCATGGGATCCATGTGGTGTACCCCACGATGTAAGACATGACCCTCAACTTCTGCTTCCTGTCTAGTTACAGGGAGAGATTAGATCTGTCATTCCTTAAAGCAATTAAAAATCTCAGAGAAATATAAACCTGAGTTAAGAGAGTGCAGGGAAAGAGAGGAGCTGCCACAGCAGAGAGAGGGAAGGCAGGCAGAAAATCTGTTCAGAGTTGTAGCTACTGTTTGTGGGAATTATGGTCCTGGTAGAGGAGAGTGGGAGAGAAAGCATGTGTACAAACCCAGTGCTTGGTTTGTAAGGGAGGTGGACTAAATACGGCAAAAAGCAGAGACAATTCTAAAAACTGCAGGGCAGGAAACAAGATGCTTTATAGCACCTTTTATACAGGCCACCCAGAGAGGCCCTTTTAACAGCAAATTTCTCTTTGAAGGAGCGGACTGCTCCCAAATGTAAGGAAAATTTGCATGATTCTGGATTCTGCCCAGACTGAAAAACTGAAACGACATAAAATGAAAGGAAGGGCAAGATCAAGCTGATGGAGAGAAGGTCACTATCTTGCTTTAAAGAATCCATTATTCTAATGAATTGTAACAGGGAAGTTCTCCTGGTGGAGAAAAATCTCTTTTCCTGAGAACACACCCCTTTTCTTTCCTGTTACATTTCTCCTGAAGACTTAACCATGGAAGTCTAGGGGCTCATCTGTAATAGATGACAGTGAAGCACTGTTAGGGGCTGGTAGTTGGGTAGGATTTCTTTTAGAGTTTTGAGTATATGGGATAGTGAGCTGCAAACCAGAGAAGAACCTGAGACAAGAGGTCTGAGGGAAAGAATGTGCCTTGGAGTCTCAGAGTTTAAAAAAAAANTGGACAAAAAATCCCCACAGAATGGAAAATTTTAGACTGAGGTTGTGTTTGGCTCTATTATAAGCAACATAAAACAAGGTCTCAAGGGAAAGTGTCGAGCAATTTTGACAACATGGATGCCAAAGAATTCTACAAATTACAGCCTGAGATTCTGGAGGTGCTGAGTAATGACTTACACCAACAAATTTGCTCTAAGAAGTGAACAAGATTGTCCTGCCTAATTAAAACTGTAGGGTAATTATAGACAGGCATGATATACTAGACGCTGCAAACTAAAATCCGGCAAAATCACCAGAACTGAAGCACCATACTTTCAAAATTATTGCAATTGGTCTGGACACCTGATTACCAGTTTTGTTCAAAACAAAATATATGAAAACAAAACTTGCCCTGTGAAGTACTGGAAAAACAAGATGTGTCTGAGGAAGCTATGATTCATTCCAGGTTAGATAACTGCAGAACACGTATGAGGGAGAGAAATGGGCCAAATCCTGTTCTCACTGCCCTGTGCTATAATGCTGACTTAATTGAAACCAGGAGCAGAACCTGAACCATTAAAATGCTGGGATGAAACTTCTTGTCATATGGCACTGTTGGTCACTAGAGACATTTAACCTAATTACATTAGATTAACACAGCAGATTTCTCTGAGATATATTATTATATAACAACATAAGAAAATGAAGTTGAAGAAAGCTAACCATTTTCCCCATATCTCTATGTTAAAAACAGAATAGTTACCTGTCTCTACTTATGTCACTTGTTTTCAACCCACTATTGCTCTGTTTGGTGGAATGGAAAAATGGAATGCACTGATCTTTTTTTTTTTTTTTAATATTGAATTCCTAGTGTTAATTAATCATTATCATTACTACTTGGAAGATGTTTTGGCCATTGAACAGAATAGCCAAGGGCTAATCTTAAACCTATCCTTGCTTCATTGTGGTTAGATTCTTCTCCTTTTCTCTGTCTTTGCTATGTGAATAAATTCCATTTAAATCACAAAGACTATGAGACAAGTAAGGTCTACATGTTAAGGCTATTTAGAAATCTAGTCTCCCCCAGTTTAATGAGAATAAGGTTCCTAAACTGAAGAATTTCTATTTATGGGAAGATAGTGAAAGCCAGTGGTATGAGTTACATTATACAAGCAGATAATAGATTTATGAGGCTAACTACAATTTTCAAAAGTGACTGAGGTATTCATGTTGAAGCCCATTGGAAGTCAGTAAAATTTTGGCTGTAAGCCATGATGAAATATATTACCTTTGTTAGCTTAAGCATTGCTTCCTTTCAACAACACTAACATCTTAGGTGCCAAAGTAATTTCTGCAATTGGCATTCAGTTGCTTCCTACACTTTATTTGCTAAGTGGCTTGAGGTAACCTGTTTCAAGTGCCTTTGTAGCAGTAAATTGGGATAGTGACTCTGCTCCATTTTTGCAAAGTGATTTAGGATCTCTCTGATGTAATGCACTACACCATGATGAGCAATGTTAGTCCTCTAGCCCCAGACTGGGAAGAAGCAGGCTTGAAGGACTGACAACAAATTTAGATAATCCTAAAATGACTGTTCTTGCCTCAAAGCATTTACACCCTTTACTGATATGGAACCAGTGAGGGGCACAGCTTTATCGTGTGTAATATACTTGGTGAATTGGATCTAAGATCCACAGTTTTGCTTCTCCTCCCCTTCTGGGTGCACTACACCCGCTCAGTATGAAAACTAAAATTTAATCCCAGTGGAAGATAAAGAAAATAATTTTCTAGAGAATTCCTCAGTTCAGAGGTGGCCAAATGGAGTCAGTGCCATGCTGGGGGGAAAGAGCAGATTGGGCTGAAACTCAGTGGAGCCCTTTAAATGATCTGTGGGGGCAAAGAGACTGTACTGCATCTCTGACACAGCAGAGACAGATTACAGCAAAATTAAATTGAGGATTTTAGTGGATATAATTGTTGTTTTTATATATTAATGAATAACAATAATATGTGATTCTAAACTGAATACCAGGTTTGACATTTAATCTGAGTGCTTATACCATCCATAAATGTTCATAAACGTCACAAGACCCCTACCCTTTGATTGAATTACAATCTAGTATGCAATTTAGGAAACGGATTAATCTACATAGATTTATATTTCTGCAGGTTACACAGTTATTTGTTGATTTATACTCTTTCCCCCTGTGTCCTTTCCACTGAGAATCCAGGAATATACATGCAAATCTTTAATAGCAGAGCAACTCAAAATCTGTTGACTATAAGCAGATGGAATCTTGGTTCAGTGAAATCTATACTAATTATCATCTGCTTTTTGAAGTCATCTCTGCTAATGGCCAGCAAAATCTTAGTCCCTGTGATATCTTCTATTACCTTCACATTACTTACTACAGCCAGCAATCACGTAACATGTTTTCTTGCAATGCTGCGCAATTAAATCGCCTTTCAATCAGCTTGCTGAGGAATCCAGAGATGGACACTGCTTTAATATTAGGAGTTAATTACAAGAATGCAGAGGAAGGCAGTCAAACATTATGTTAGCATATCAGAAATATGACAACACCTTAGCCACAGATGTCACACGTGAGGTAAGGGGCCACATCAGGAAAAGCAACGTGGCAACATAGAGAGGAAAATGACTTTCAAGTTCTCCTCTTTCTTTTTCTCCCTGTGGTCATGCTATTTGAAGTGACCACCTCCCTTACCAGTCAAAATATCTGGAATTTCAGTGACCTGTATTAACAGGCTTCACTGCACAATGGTGTCTGCTTGGGGACTGATAATGACACCCGCTCAAGCAGCGTGTCACAGCACACTCATGGTCCAAAAGGCACATCAGAGAAAAAGCAGTTCAGCAGATCTTGACCTGTGTGCATGGGCCCAATCCTTTTGAAATCAAGCAAGTCTTTGCAAAGGGCTAACAGGGCACATTCCTTTTCTTCCTCTGCATCTTCACCTCTGTGTGCCTACCAGAAGAGGAAGCCCCACTGCCCAGCCCTTCTCCTCATGGACTCCTTCATTCGCACAAGAGTGAGGAGAAGGGCCGGCTCCTCTGTTCAGTAAGACAGGAAATGAACATCACTCAGTTGAGCTAGTGCTTGGAAAGGGATGAACTGAGGAGATGATTTTACATCTGACAGCTCATCGCAGGGAGGGAGAAAGCTCATATGGGAGAGGACTCAGCAAATACAGCTTGAGAGCCAGTTACACAGCCATGTATAAACCCTCAGTCTGCAATACTGGAGAATCAAAATAAAATGATCTGTAGGAAAGGAAGTTTTTCTACGTCCATTAGAATTAACACATCTGTATGCATTGCCACACGTATATATGTTTTTGTCATGTATCATGAAAGAATTGGAAAAAAAATCTACTTAACTACAGCTGCATATGCCCTTTTAAATGAAATAAATAGCCAAACTGTGGTTCTGTAAAGAATGCAGTGATGACTTGACAACAATTTTGAATCAAAATTTATTAATAGTATTTCCATCACTCATTTTCCAAAGACAGAGTTTTTTCAGAAGCTATAGTCCACCACAGATAATTGAAAAGGTAACTGATTTATATCAATTATATCCACTAAAATCTCTCAAATTTGATAACAGACTGCCTTGCAGTCTACCTTAACACATACTGTAAAGGAATTATGACACAGCTCAAGCTTACTTTTTTTTTCAGTAGTGTATTTAATGTCACTAGTGTATCTAATAGCATTGTTAAATTTGGGTTGTTAAGTGTAGTAAAAGGAGTCTTTAAAAATTTCTTTTGTAATTAAAATGGTTAAAATTTTAGCCTTGTATTTTTCATATTGAGAAATATGTACTGGGAAATGTAGACTGTAAATGAGCATTACACATGCACACACATAAAAATGCTTTAATAAACTAGCAAACTTCACAGACCCACAACTAGAAAACACAAAAGACAAATCTTAATGGAATAGATTTTTCAGCACACTCTTCTTGCCAGGAAGGCTGGGTAATATGTTTTGATAAGACAAAAGAAATTAATCCAATCCAAATTTGGACTTTCATGTATATGTAAGCTAATTCAAAAAGACATCAAGTGACTCATTCCACAGGTAACTCAGCCCAAAATAAGCAGTAACAGCTGTTCTCAGTGAAAACAATGAAACAGATGAAATAAGAACAGTAATCTCTTGCATCTGCAAACTGAACTCTAATTAACATCCATTGGAGGTCTCTTGCTCCCTAAGAAGAACTTCAGTCAAGAGAAGTCTCTATATAAAGCACCTTGGAGGAAAATATCTTTAAAAGAAGAGCAGGAGAGTTCTCTGGAAGCAACAGCACATTACAGCTTCAGCAGCAGTTGCTTTAAGGGGCTCAGGGTGAGGGCAAAGCTAGCAAAAAGTGAGGAAGAAGAAAGGTTAAATACATTTTGTTTTATAATGTAAATGTAGCATTTTGAGCATGCATCTTGACTTTAAAGATGGCCTGAAATAGTACTACTTTTATCTTTCTGTAACTCTAACCACTGACTACATCTTTGAGGGATTTGTTACAATAAGGGCATTTCGTTGGCAGGTGCTCGGCTGGCATAGCCTCCAGCTCAGCCCTCTGGCAGAAGGAAGGAGGCTGTGCAGCACCATCTCCCAGAGCCACAGCACTGCCCTGTTCCTGCTGCCAACCATCACCCTGGACAAGGAGGTCACTTCTAAGGAACTAATTCTGGGAACAGAATACCTGGGATGGGGTGGCCACTGCCAAAATAACTCCCAATGCCCACTTCTGACTGCCCAAGGGGGCTGTGCTGCAGGACAGCCTCGCTGCTCTGGTGGCAGCTGCTTCCTGCTCTTATCTGTAATCTTTCTCAGGCTCCTGATCCCCTTCTCCCTTGCTTTGTGGCTGTGTGTGCTCCCGAGACCATGAAGGAGCAAAGATGGCATTGGAAAAACAATGATTGTGTTGAGATGGGGTTGTTCCCACCCAGCATATATCCTGCTCCCTGTTCACTCTTGCAAAAGACAGAAAAGAAAAGTCAGCGGTTGACCAGATGGTCTTTATGGTCCAGAGGCAATTTGGGCATTTCCATTTTATAAAATATTTTGTTTGGGTTTCTCTTGGCACTTTGAACTCAGCTTTGAAACCTTAAACAGAAGAAAACAGAAAACATATCTACCTAACTATACAAGGATATATACCTAAAGGTTCTGGCTGCCTTTCAGGATCAGACCTTCAAAATTATGTCTTGGCTCTGGTAACACCTGTAGATGAATTTTCTTTTCTGAGGGAGTGTGGTTGAAGTGGCAGCTCACAAGTTGGATCTGTTGTGTTACATTGTTGTTGGATCTGTTGTGTTACAGCCACATCAAGCCATGCTCTCCTTACTGCAAGGTGGATAAACAATGAAGCATCTCTGCTTCCCTACTTGGAGGTTTGCAGTCCTAGTGCGCGGTTCCTGCTCCCTACACACTCTCAAGTACCTGTCCTGAATTCTGCCATTCTAAACTGGACTGCACAGCATGAGAAAATACAATCAAATGATACTAAATTATTTGGGCAGATGACACTTGAGTAACCAAAATGTTAAACTGAGAAAGTAAGGTACTAGGAACTAAATGCATCTTTATTAATAATAGAAATTAGCGAAGTTACTATTAATAAGGGGATAATTTCTAGAAAATCTAGTGATACATACAAATAGGCTACTAATGTGAGGAAGTGACCCTGAAAGATGAATTTAAGTTACTGGTTGGGAGCTTTATATTGCTAATTATTATTTGCTTTCTGGCTATTAAAGTTTCTCCATCATGAACTGATAAATCCAATGGTGTTGTGATCACTTCTCTAAATGGTGTCTTTGGATCATATGTGGCCTCAAGAGCCATGACACTGTATGTAATTTATTTCCACAGTGAGATGTGCTGACTCTCCATAATATTTCTTTCATTTTAACATCTGAATAACATTCAATTTGGGACATAAGTACTCTGATATATCACTCTCCCCTGATGGCATTGCAGAGCAGAACTAAAGGGCACTGGCGGAGTGTACTAGTATTGCAATATCTGGAGAACAGGTTGGGCTGGAGTGGGGAACACTGCTAAGTCAGAGCTGCTAGGGGACTGGAGGGCTGTGCAGGGATGTGGGGGTCTGCATCATCCATGGCTGGTGAGGCATAAAGGGTATGAGCAAAGTTCTGTAACCCAGGCTGGGGTTACACTGGACTTTAAAAATTCAGCTTGCTCTCTTTGATGTGAGCTGCATGGTTTAGGACTTGACTATGAGGACATTTGTTAAATCAGGAACAAAGTGGCAGCAAAATCATTATGGAAAAGTGTGACCGTGTCAGATCCATTGCCACAGTCATTTAAAGAAACTGTCAGGATGTCCTCTTGACTGCCTATCTATAAAGAAATCACAACCTGACTCATGAAGACCTAAGGAATATCTTAACCTGACAGACATCATAGACAAGAGCAGCAAATCCTTGAAAGATAAGAGTGCATATGGCTTGTGCTCAATTTTTTAACATTTGTACTGCTTTGTACATGAGCTGTGTTCTTGGGAGAGTACACAACACTAAACAAGACTAAAAGCATTACAGAAGAATTTCACTTGCCTTTAAACCCCTGAAGACACACTGAAGTCACCAGGGTTATGCAGTGTTAAGCCCTCAGCATCTACAAAGACAGGTTAAGTATATGTTTTGTCTGAGTCTTCCAGAAGGAGTTTTCCTACAAGGCCATAATCAATACTTTGGAAGTTATCTTTCACCTATTTCTTCTCACTTTATGCCTAATAAAATAAATCAAAACTACCTTATAAAGCTCCACTAAAATGGCTTCTGGGAACAATACTCTCCATTTCATATTTGGTATGAGAACAGCATATTCTGTAGCATGCTGTTACTTCTGTGATGCATGCCCAGAAAACTGAGGTTCAGGGTAATCAAACTTTTCATTGCTCTTTAGTATGGGGATGAGTGGCTGAAGTGTCAAGAATGTAGTCTCTTACCATAGAATCTGATCCCTCTTATCACCAAACATTATGTTGTTTCATAGGAACCTGTTCCTAATTCTAAGTTTTACTGCCAATATATTCAAACTACCTCTTGAGTTCTTGTTGTATCAGTTTAACTTTGATATGCCTCCCTCCCTGAACCTCACCACCAAGGTTATGCTGCAGGGAGTTTAGGTTGAGCAACAGTGGATCAGCTTAGAATTTTTCACCAACTCTTCTATCTTAACTGGAGTATCCACTTGATAACACAGATAGAGGACAAGACAGGGCAGTCGACTGAATCAAATCATTGCAAGATGTAATTGAAGGGAAAAGTCAGACACAATGTGAAAGAAGTCACACTGCAAGTACCTAGCACTTTCTCTAGTAGGACTAAGCTTAGAAGTGACACTCTTGTTCCAGTCCTGAACTTCTTCTCCTGAACAACCAAAACATATTGGGCTATCTAAACCTGGTAATTTCATTTGCTGACTCAATCAAAAAGTAGAAATAATACTTACAAATGAATTGTGGGATATGTTTTGTGAAAGTCTGAATTATTTCTTGGATTTTCCAAGCTTCCCAGTTTTCCATACACAGTACAGTTTATCCATATCTATACAGCTCATCCAGAGAGCAAGTAATGTGACTTAAAGTCACATTAAAGTTGTGAAGATCAATATACATAATCTCAGGAGCTTTATTTGTAAAAAATCCCAAACAAACCCCCAACGAGGGAAACACCACCTTTTGCTTTATGGGGTAATTCTCCTTACTCCCGATTTACAGAATGTAAAAATGAAAGAAGAGAAAGCTGAACTCATCTTGAAGCTGGTCAATACTAAGGCAAAACTAAATGAACTCACATCTTTTCATGCCCAGTTCAGAACCTGTACCACACCAAATGAGAAGAAAAATCCTCAGAGAAACCTGAAAAGCTACCTGCATACTGTGAAGAAAATCCCTTTGATTGCTGAAGCCCAAACCAAACAGGAGACACTAAGATTTTACAAAGTCTTTTAGTGGTGAGACAGTTTATGCTACTTATCAGCTTTCCTGCAAACCTAAGTGTCCATTTCACAAAACCCAAACCAAAACCAAACAACTCCAAGAACTCATCCAAACTCAGTTTACATGGGTCACTACATCCATTTGGTCCAGAAATGTAAACCCCTCTTTAAGGGTTGGATTTGAATATAATAATTATACTATTTTCCCAGTTATCTAAAAATGCAACAGCTTTCCATGACCAAATAGAGGTTTGTAGGTGAGCCAGTTTAAGAAGCAGCACAATGAACTGGCTTGATAGTCAAAGATCATGTCTATAGATGGACCCTGTCTCATAAGTCACTGCAGTTATACTCAGGGTTTGTTTGGGAGATGTGTTGATGGGGGAGTAAAGGCTGGATCCAATGGATATTGTATAGCATGAGAGCAATGCTATCTTTATTTTGCAACCCATTATTTTCATATGAACATGAATCAGAGAGAAAGACTTTACCAATTTCTTCATAGCTGACTTGTTACAGGATATTGTTTGTCTTCACTAATGACTCCTTGAGGTTGGATATTACTGTGATTAGGAGTTGGGAGGATGGAGGTCTGAGACCTTTCAAAGGAAACATTTTGTTCAGAACTGTTACAAGAAAATAAAGTCAGCATTACAGTAACTTTAACAATCCAACCAGGATAATGGTCTGTTCATGCAGACAGTGCTTTTGCTATTTTAAATGAGGGAGATAAAATTTATGTAAGATGGGAAGCTGAGATAGGCAGCTATTCAGTCTGGGGGATCAGAAATCTGTCAGCTTGAGAAATACAAGTATCTGTGGAAATGTCATGGACAGGGAATAAAGGCAAAGTTATTAGCAGTTTGAAAAAAAAAAAGGCACTTAAAATTTTCCTTATTGTTTGGGACACAGACAAATGAATTAATGAATCTGAGATACTTCAATGCCCTTGGAAGCCTACTGAGATAGATTTTGGGTTTATGCTAAAGCAGGCTGTAGGCAATGCTATTCTGCACTGACAATTATGCCAGAAAGTCTGGTGACTGTGTCCATCACCAAGGTTGGCATAAAATGTTACAATAGCTTTACTGAGAGTGAAATAAAGAAGTATCTCTACACCATGTTCATTTTTAGCAAAGGCAGATAAAAAGCATTCCTTGAAGACAAACACAGGTTTTGTGGGATCTGATTCTCCTCCAGGCTCCTATCTGCTTTAGCCACAAAATCTTAAGTTTCCCTATTGCCAAAAAATAGATATTAAAATAACTCACTTAGAAAATATGCTCTTAGAGAATGCATTTTAAAATAAAGCATTTTTTTTCACTCATTCATTCATTCATTCATTCATTCATTCATTTCTTTCATTATCAGCTCTATCATTGATCAGCTCCAGCTTTAATCATCAGCAGCTAGCACTTGCCAGTATGGCAGGATCAGAACTACCAGTGTTTAAAACATCCAATAGTGCAAGGTATCTGGCAGAGGTATCACCAGACTGTGGTGAACCTTCACTGGAGGATTTTGAGTAAACCATGTATTTGAGGAAAACTAGTTTTGTTATTCAAAGCACTCAACTTCATTGAAAGTGGAATGGTAAAAAACACCGAGAAACGTCTTATGTGTTCAGAGCTTTTTAATGCAAATATATCAACAGACCAATCTACATACTTTAAGACCACGTCTCTATCATAAAAGAGCCTTAAATAAAAGTTAAGAACTACACTACAGAGAAGACTCATTTACTGAGAGAGCTACACAGAAAATGTCTGTGTTCCCTCAAAATATATTTCCCTGGGGACAGGTCACTGATAAGACATAACATGTAACCTGAGAGATGATCACTGTTTCCTAGCTTCAAAGAAGGGAAAACCATGTGAGCAAACAACCTCCCCCATGAGCACCACACAAACGTGATCACTGGAAATAGTATAATGGAATCAGCTTGTCAAATGATGAAGCTGAAAAAGCTTTCACAGATTGTGTCCATGACAAAAACTTTAGCATAATGTATATAGTGCAGAGTGGTTTTTGTCATGGCAAAAAGGAAAGAATATCATTAATTTAGACACTAAGTGTAAGGTGCTGCTGAAAATCTCCATGGGATAAATTGCAGAAATACAGCCTTGACCAGACAAATGGAGCCAGGCAAGTCCCAGTTCTTGTTAGAAGTTATCGAAAGTGCCATTGAGTTTTTAAAGTCTGTCATCTCTGGTAGATGATAAGAAAAGGGTTGGGCTATTTTCTTCAGATCTACATGCATCTTGCTGGGGCATATACATGATTGGAATCAAAAATGAGCTCTTTTAAAAGTGCTTCTTAAAGGGACCCTATTCATACACAGTACTTTCTCCCCAAATCTTTTATGGGAAAATAGCTCATTACAGTCACACAGACAAATGCTGTATAATCTTTCACCCTGTCCACTAGCAACGTGTTCAATCCAATTTACAGCACTTCCCGCTATTCTACTTCTGGACTCCCCACACAGCTCTCCTAAATGCATACCCATCCTGACCCACTGCTCCCCACCTGCTGCTCTTTCAATTTCAGGCTTCCCTGGAGCACTGACTGCCATTCATGCCTAATAGCAAGGTGGAGCAACTTGATTATACAACTCTGAAAAGTGACATTTCTGAGTCTTTTTTAGAAACAGAAACACCATAATTAAGACGCATATTACTGAATGTTGGAATTCTCTGGATTGGGATGAGAATGGCCTTCACTTTGGGAAATGTCATTTTGTACCCATGACAATATATATTCATCTGAAAAACAAAACTTTCTGATTGAAGTTCCTTTAAACTCTTTCTCAGCTCGCTGACAGATCAGGAAGACATTTTCAAGGATTCATTTACCTGGCAAATTCATACCCTTATCTGCCTTTGGAAGTTCCACCTGTAGATTGCAATTTTTTTCCAATAAAACCTATTTTTTTTATCTACCTTGGGCAATGGTACTCACTAAGCACACACAACCTACTTCAAGCACTTGACATTTGGAGCAGGGTGACATCAAGCAGTACAATGGACCATGTCACACAGCTGATGTACAGCCTGATTTTGCACTCTGACAGCATTAATGTTACACCTTGAGCCCTGAAACCACGTACTCAAGCTCATGCTTAAATTCAAATGTGTGAATGAAATGAGGTTCAAGGATACAATTAAAATTCAACCTTTACTTCAGGATCCATTTAACAGAAATGGACTTATGCATGTGTTTAAATGGTCTGCCTTGTAGAGACATTTATTGAGCTGAAGTAAGAATTGGGACAAATAGGTGAGTTACGTACACCCAGGATTAGAGAGAACAAAATGCTACTATGAAATTATAAAAGATGGTGACTTCTTTTAGAAGACAAAAAGCATTTTTTATGCAATTCTAGGCTTATTGACACTCTATAGCTTCCTGGTTTGGGATGCAGTTCGATTTTCTCTTACTACTTTTCCTTAAGAGCTAGTCCATCACCACTTGGAGAAGGTCAAGCCAACTCCTGGGCTGATTCCTTTACCTGCACAAGGGAGGTGAGCAGCATGTGCAAAAAGCCATCTCTCACAGCACTTACCATTTACAGGGTGAATATGGAAGTGAGCTGATAGTTCCCTACCAGAAAGTGTACAAACACCTGATTTTTCAAGCCTGCCTGCTTGAATGTTTGGCCAAAGCAAACAAAGGGTGTGACTGGAGCCAGAGCAAACTCATTTGGAAAAGTAAGCGAATACTCCTGGACTTTTTGCCTGTGCATGTATTAATGTCCACACAGTTGGTCTTTTATTAGGTATAAGTGGCCTTTCTGGTTGACACTGAGAACCAGTGCATCAGTCTCATCCCAAGGAAATACGCACATCTGTCAGCTTCCCTCATCGGTCAATAAGCTTGTGCACAGGGTAGGAGCAGGGGTGAATCAGAAAGACTGAGTGGGACTGACAATAGGCCTTGCATCAAAGGTAGTATTTCCCTGTCTCTCTGAAATGCAGACATTTTACAAGCCTTTCTCCCCGAAGGAATTAGGATTAGACTTCAAAGCTGCAGAACAAAACAGAGTCATACAGGCACACAGTTACTGGACTAAGTCCATGGACAATGATACCAAGGGGTTTAACGTTCATGAGATCTTTTCAGGCTATTGTAGTATCCTTTCTGTTCTGAGAGCTCTCTTGCCAGAGAAAGCCTTCAAGCCCTCTGGTAGCTGCTGCACTGGCTGGCATGATAGCACCGTGTGTCCCCAGCCTCACTGGTGGTATCGTATTCCCACTAGAAAGATTCAGTATGCATCTTTCATGTTTCTTAATAAAGGAAAGGATTACAAGGTACTAAGAGTATCAGACTTAACCCCACCAGTTCCTCTTTCACCCCAATTCTCTTCTTCCAAGCTGCTCATTACATCAACTCTAAATTAATTTATCTTAGGTAAACAGCACAGAAATATTATAAGCAGAATCAATTCCTCTTCAACTTGCAACACTTTTTTTTCTTTTACATTCGTTACAAATAGAAGTGGGAAAAAAATTATGTACGTACCAGCAAATGTTCTCTCACTATTTTTCTTTTTTCTGGTTTTTAAACTGTTTTTATCTTATATAAACAGTGGTGATGGAACTATAAACACCATTATTCCACCTCCATGTTAATACTCTTATTATCTTGCATAAACAGAAGTGAACGAATATGTACATGACACCAATCAATCCTCAGGAAAAAAAAAGAAGTGAGAAGTTTTTATCTTTTATAAACAGCGGAGGAAGAACTTAATGAATTCAAAATGTAGTTTTCCTGTTTATATTATTATGATCTGAAAGTAGAAACCAAATGATGTATATTCAACATTGTGCAAGCAGCCAGTTATGAAATACTTTCTGCTGACTTCAAGAGTAAACGTTGCACCAGTGAAATCTGCAGGTCTGACAGGTTTGAAAATTAGTGGTCTGACTTGAACCACAGAGCATGGAAAGTATCTTCTCCTATGATACTTTTCCAAAGTTCTTCAGCCCCTTTCTTGAAGGGCCACCCAAGATAAAATGGGATAGCTCAGTCTCTATGATGAACCCTTAGTACTTGGTCTTTCTGGTGAGATTGCCAGACACAGGGAGGTAATTAATACAGATGGGTTTTGTGTAATGTGGAACCTCCCACTAGAAACTGGGCTCAAACCCCTAAGTCATTTCACAGAGGCCACCCAACAGCTGTTCAACAGTAATGACTTTGGGGCATGATTGACCTAGGTCAGATTTAAACATGTAACTTCAAGATGATAGACTTTGTATGTCAGTACTAATCCCCACAACCACCCACGCCTTCTGCTTTCTTATTTTTGCATGCTTTTTTCTGGCTGGTCTTCTAAAGCCCATCTCTGAGCCTGAAAGATTCTTCCCTCCACCTCATACGTCAGCCAAGATGAAGTGTGGCTGCAAATCTTCCCCTTTTACCACAGTTTTCTGTAGTGGATCCTCCCTTTGCTTCAGTCATGCAGAGTCTACCTCTTTCTCATCCTAAATTGTCAGCAATGGCAGCTGGGTTTCCCACAAAGGTTGAGCAGAGCAGATTTTTTTTTTTTTCTAGGGCCTGCCTATTTTCAAAAAAGGGGCTGCTCTTTGGGTTGATGATGCTCTTCTCTGCTGCTGTCCTTTGCAAAAGCAACATGTATTTTGTTTCAGCCAGTCTGGCCACAAACACAAGCTGGGGTCTCCTTTATAGGTAGGTGCAACTGGCAGACCAGGTGGCCAGCCTTGTATTTCTTACAATAGCATTTGCTCTGAGATTCCAAGACTGAACGCAACTTTAAATTGTATCCTGCTTTCTCATCCCTAGTAAAGTTGGGATGTGCACACATGAAGACAAGGTCACTTGAAAAATTAGAACCCAATTCTGTTGTACAGATTTTAATAGGATGCATGATCTGAACCACCTGCTAAAGGACAAAAAACTCTTCTTATGGGTTACTGTATGTACTAAGAAGATCACAAAGAAAACATTCTGTAAGAAAATATAGAAAATTTTGGATATTTGGATCAATCAGGGAATATAGATCTCTACTGTTCTAGGAACTAGAAGAAAGAGTTTTGCTTGGTGGCAATCTGCTTTGCTGCACCTCAGATTGGGGAAAAAAAATTCCTTAAAATGATAATTGCTCAGATAATGATGATGCACTGATCATGAATATAGAAAGTGTTGTCCTGCCTTGTTTTCATCCTTTCTTTTCCTTGCATTGCACTTATTTTCTATATTTATACATAATTTGAGACCCACTTAGTGACCCTGCTACTTGCTATTAGAGAAGATCCCTGAGAGCCATAGTTCCAGTCAGCAGGATCTATGTCTGAATTTTCCCTCCTCACAGGCATGTTGTCTACATTTTGCAGCCTCTGTCTAAAAATACTTTTTCAAGCACCAAATTAAACACACAGAGAGAAGTAAGGCCTTTCAGAGGAGGGTAGCCAGAAATAGAAGAAAAAGCCCCATATTTCACCATTTGTTTTGAAAACACCAAAAATGATTAAAACATATTATAAATGAAACCAAACTAAGAAAAAAAAAACATATCTTACCATATGAACAAATTCCCTGCCAAGTTCCATTTTTAAATTAAAGCCATTTTAGGCTCATATGTCGGAGAAGAGTCTCTTAAACTAACAAACTTATGTAATGGATTTTAAAAATCTGCACAGACGTGCTTAACTGAAATTGCCAAATCTGTTCGGACTACATGAGGAAAGGGAAGGAGGAAAGAAAGAGAAGGATGTAAAAAGGTTTGGGATTCATTTGTGCAACTTCCCCCAAGTTGAGAATACCTCTGAAGTTGGTTCCAGCTTTCAAGGAGCCAAGAATGATGACTCACTACAATTTAGTTTCTCCCCCTGCCCCCTTTCAGTAGACCTCAACATTTGGGACAGATACAAACGGCCTTCCTTGCACATAATAAAAATTAAGAACTTACATGTAGATAGCAAAGGGAGAGAAAAGGGAAAGAGTTAAATGAGTGAGAAGTAAAATACAAATCCACAAAGACTCTCAAACAAGAGGTTACAAAGGTTAGGGAGCTTTTAGGTTGGCAGAGAAGTGAAGACTGTAAACCAGGACAGATTTGAATTGAGTGGTAAATAAAACACCGTTAAGTAGCATGAACAGAAAAATGTGAATGGCAATTAAATATTGCATATCTAATCCATCTTTTGGATAGTTCTTTTCACCTATAAAATAGGTTTTGCTTTGATGAAGAGGCTATCATTGCATTCTTCTAGGCAAGTATAAGAAAATACAAATGATAAGAGAATGGATTATTCAGCCTCTTGTGTAGCAACTGAAAAGGCAAAACAGGAGTTCTCATCATGTCAAGCAAGGACTCCCTGCTTCAAGCACTAAACATCTTCTTTCCCCCTGAAAACTTTCCTGATACTCCAACCTCATGCAACAACAGTTACACAACTTCTGTGACCTTCCCTCTGTTAAGAATCAAGATGTGAGACCTGCCTTGTACCTGTCTCTTTGAAATTCTCCAAAGGCCAAGTGGAACACCCTCTGATCTACTCAGAGGTGCACCTGCTTCTCTCTTCATGCCAAATTTTGGGTGGTCAGGAAGGCCTGCTTACCCTCTCTCAGATTGCCTGACTTTCAAAGTCTTCCTAAGAGTCATTTGCATTCCTTCATCTGACAGCTGCCAAGGTCAACTATGAGCAGGACTCTTTCTTTCCCCTTCAACAGATTACCCAACTAAATTTTGTTCCTTTAGGATTTCAGCATTAGCAATAACAACAAAATTACACCTGCATCAATGACTGCACAGCCTTGCTTCCCTGGCACGTTTCTGCGCTTGCTTTCCGGTGTTCAGACAAGACTCTGTCTGGATCCAGGCTTAAAAAGCCCTTCAAAGCTTACAGCTTGTGAGGGGGTTCAGGGGCAGTGTCCTGATTTAAGACTCTCTCTGTACTAATCTGACAAGAATGCTGTGAAGACTGAAGGGTAAAGAGTTATAATTGCTTAGTATCATAATCATAGGAGAGCAAAGGGAGTTCTGCTGCTTTTTATAAATTAAAAATTTGTTCAAGTTCAAGAATGCTTCTCTGTTAAATTTACACAGAAAAATAATCTCAGCTCATAATGATGAACAATGACTTAACAGGAAAAATAAATCATAGCCAGAAGGCAAGTCCCAGGATTGTGCAGTCACTAGAAGATATAAAATATATGAAAAGTTACAATAGGGCCACAATAAAACATCCACATTTGGTGGCCTAAATCACTCTCTTTGTTAACTCCTGTACAACCCAAACATCTGCAGATGTTTCTTCCAGTCACATTTCTGCAACCACAAGGCCTAAGAATTACACAATCAATGATGCATTCTCTACTCCATTGCCTTCTGTGAAGAGCACGGGTATAACCTAGGGAGAATTCACCTGACTGGGATGAAGGAGCTCAGAAATCACCTCAGGAATGTCTCATTACAATGGGATCTACAGACTGTTTACACAGGCACATGCAGCACCCTTCTTTAGATTTCTTGTTTGGATTAAGGTCCCTTCATGTGAGGCACTGAAGATTGGGGTTCCAGGGAGCCTGCCTCTCCCAGCGGCACAGAACCGCTGCCACTTGCTGACAAGTGCATGCAAAGGACATGATGTTTTTGGTCTCATTTCCCCAAAGAAAAGGTTGGATCAAGAGTTTCTTGGAAGGTCCCAAGAATAAGTGGCCATCAGCTCAGACTGAGGAAGGTCTAATCTGAGTTTCAGTGTTGCTTTGTGCCCATAGCTTTAACCTTGGAATTACCAAGTGATATTAAGGTTGGACTTGATGATCTTGGAGATCTTTCCCAACCTTAACGATCCTGTGATATGCCCTTATCATCACCATCATCCCCAAAGAGAGGAGTCGTACCAGGTGAGTCTGGCCACTGATCCTGACCAAATCTTTAAAACAGACTGGGAATCCCTTGGGCAAGTGGCAGTGAAACAAAATATCCATGCTAAATAAACCCATTCTCATGGTCTTTCACAGCAGGAAACACAGGCTTAGGTAAATTGTTATTTACTTCCCTAACTGCCGGAATCCAAGGTCAGGGACCTTAGCAGAGATGTCTGGGACCTCAGCAAGAAGGTCTGATACCTGTACAGAGGGTTTGATACCTGTACAGGGGGTCTGAGATCTGTACAGGGGGGTTGGAAACCCTGGCACAGAGCCCAGGAAGACACTGACTTTGACTTCAGTTCATGGGAAAGGCTTCCAACATTGAGAGAGGAATTGCAAGCCACCAAGGTGGGAAAAACAGTAGTGTAGATATCACCCGGTGAAATTGCTATAGATTTGGGTTTTTAGAATGGAGGTGAATGGGACAAGATGGAGGATTCGGGGTAGTGCCCTGAGGAGGAGTAGTAGTAGTAGTAGTAGTAGTAGTAGTAGTAGTAGTAGTAGTAGTAGTAGTAGTAGTAGTNCAGGCTGTCTAATCATAGGTAATAAGTATTGGTAATCTTTTGTAAATATAGTGCCTGTAGTACATGGTATAAAGAGTTAACGCTGCCCCAAGGTCAGTCAGTCGTTAGTTGGTCGGGAGTCAGCGGTGAGCTGAGCTGCTGCAAGAACCTCAGCAGGGTGAGGAAAGAATGTATAAGATAACAAAGAATAAACAACCTTGAAAAACAGAACCGATGATTCCTGGACTTCTTCTTTAGAACGGGGCTTGGGAAAAAGACATTTTTTAACATCTTGGGAGTCATAACACAGAGACAATCCTGAGACCTAACCTATGAACACTGTGCTTCAAATTAATCAACCCTGGGACTTGTTCAATAGCAAAGGAAGATGGACATTTGAGCTATGCTATACAACAAAATATCAGCAAGACAAGAGACTGAAACACACCTTCATTTACACTTCAGTTTTAGTTGTATGAAATATTCTGTGTTGTAGTAGAGGATGACTTTTGTTTAAAAGGTCTTAGATGACTGATTTCAGGAGGTTTTAATGCTTTTGGTTTTTACCAGCTCCCAAGAAAGTTGTAAGTGCTCAGCACCTTATCATAATGATATGGAAAATATCATGCATATTCAGATCTTCATAATTTTAGTTAAAAAAATTACATATTTGTTTAATAAATGAAATAGTAACAATAAACCAAAAGTACAGTTCCCTCATCTATTCTGCATGTGTAGAAGTGTCTTTCTGGGTAGAAGACCAAGGCTTTCCTGTTAGGAAAATGAATAATTTCCAGCTGGGGTAATGTAAAAATAAAAAAGATATAACTTGATCAAGGGAGTGATACCTTTTCCTTTCTCATATCAGTATTTGCTGCCAGATATGGGAAAGCTGTGACTCAAACCTGTAAATGCTTCTGAAAACATGATGGCTTGCAATAGTATGTGCAAGCCTTTACTTAAAACTGCCTCCTTAAAAAGAAGTAGAGAAGGAAACATGGTCCAGGAGCTAATGAAGCTTTGCAGAATTATCACAAAATTCCACCGGCCCTGTGGTGAATAGCTACTCCAGTGCAGTTGGCCTGCCACAGTTACCTGGTGCCACTGGCCTGATAGGTCACTGATGAGCAACAGCAGAAAGAGAAGATCTTTTAAGCCCTCCATCCTGCCAACAACCTGCCAAACCCCTTACTCCTCACATTCCTGCACCCTAGAGAAAACTGAGATTATGCAAGACCCGTTTAGAACAAACTGCAAAGAAACAAGAACACATGGGCAGTATTGTCTGAAATCAGGGTGACTCATAGTGAATCCCAGGGCAAGTAAGTTTGTGTGAACATTTCTGACCAGTGGGAGGAGAACTTGGTTTTCCACAGGGCTGAAGAAGCATGAAAAAGTATAGCAGGAGACAATTAAAATGCACCACCACACTACAGTGACACTATGTTCTTTTAATGGGCCCATTCCTTCAACAGATGTTTGAGCAGTGGGCTGCAGCCTGCTATAGCTGAACCCACAGAAAATGGACATGTGCATTGTTCAGTTTTTGGAAAGTACTCTGTGGCCTTTCAGAGTTGTAGTACGAATGTAAGCCATACCTGATCCCAACTCCCAGGAATGATTAAGAGCCAGTGCCAACATCTATTCCAATTCTGATTTACAGCTCTTGTCAGTATAAATACAACTATCCTTTTCTGTCATGGGGAAGGGTGAACTGCCTTACAAAAAAATGCAAACCAGCCTGATCTTTTACTCAGAACACTGCTGAGTAACTAATCCTTTAACCATGCCAGTTTGGGAGGGAACAACAAAGGAAACAGGCATTTTCTTCTGGGAAGTGTTGCATATTTGGACTCTGAATCTTCAAATTTTAAAAATGCTGGTGGAATTTCTGAGTACTTTATTGCTAAATACATATAATGAACTTTTAAAAACACTTTGTTTAGACATACAATGCATTTTGCTAGACCTGTGATGCTAAGAGGCAAAACGTATCCTGTTCAACACAGTTCTTAAATAACATATAATCCATTTTTGAAAATATAAATATTCAAAGGAATTACTCCATTTTGGATACTTAGCTAAAGTGAACTTCCTGAATTTAAGCCATAAGTACTAAGACAAAGGTAAAATGGACAGAAAACAGATTAAGAGTCTGGAGCTATCTTCAGAAAAGTTGGCCCCATCAGTCAGCTTTACCTTGAATTTCAAGAAGCCAGCATTAAATGTGGGATTTCATGCTCTGTTTTGATACTCACTCCATTGTATGATTTAGTAATTTTCTGCCTCACTTTTCCCTTGGCACTAGGGAATAAATTCAGTTGTAAAAGAAACTGTTGTTTTAAAATGACAATATATGACAGTCACAAGAAAAAGACCTGAGTCTCTGCAACACAGTTCAAAGAGGATAGAAGACCCAAGTTACAAGTTTCTAAGACAGTCAGTATCTGAGATACTGAGAGCCTTAGAATAAAGGTTGTGCTTCGAGTGAACTTTCTTGCAACTTCTGTTCATATTTCTGAGAACTAGGAATCCTTTGGAAAAGGAAAACCAGAGCAAAGAAGGGCTCTAAAGGGAGGTTAAAGAAGTCTTGTTTGCTGCAGCTCTCCTGCTGGCCATTGAAGTTTAAATGTTTTCAGCCAAACCTTTAAAAATACTTATACACTATGGATGTCCTCACGGCCTTTTGTCCTTTTTATATCTAATAGCAAGACAGATATACTGCAATAGGTACAGAACACCAGATCAGCATTCTTGCTGAGCAGATGGAGCACAGATGGAGGATGCACCTGACCTCAATGCTAGAGCAAAAAGAATTGGTATGACTTAGAATCAGTCCTAGGCATTGGAATGTCAAATGTTGCTGCCACCCAGCTCTCTATCCACCACTGCTACAGTGCTGCTTGAGCTGCTCACAAAGCAGATTTTGAAGTGCTACGGCTCAAAATTCAAGGTAATAAAACAAATCATAAGTGGTTTTCTTGAAAATGTTTGGTAATAAACTGGTACAATTCAGGGGTTGTTGCTTCAAAAGAATGTCAGATGTTTGTACAGTTGGGACAGAGCTTGGGCAGCTTGGGCAGGTAAATTTGCTTACCACACCAGTGCAAGCTGTTTGCACTCTAGAGTGAAAATATACTTGGCTTTTCTGTCCACCTGAAGTGAATCTCTCCCCTTTTAATCCTAGTGCCATAGCAGAAACTGTACAGCCAAAGAAACCTGGGCTTTCTTATCCCTCTCCTCTCCCTCCCCTGCAAATGGCCCCAGACTCTGGGCTCATCCTCTTCACCATTTTAGGTACCTGAATAGTCCACACTTCTCCATTTAGGAAACAATTATTTTTAGAGTATCCTTTATAAATTAGAGAGATGTATGTACAGGTGGGAAACAGTGCACTGAAAAACTAAGCCTGAGGTCTGCAACGGTATTTTGATTCCTATTGCCTAGGAACTCAAACCAACTTTATCATCCACTTCATCTGCTAAGCAGAGTGGAAGCTCATTTACCTGACTATCATGCAAAACCACTAATAAGTATCCAGCCAGTAAAAGGCTCAGATTGTGTAGGCATTTTTCATTGGAATAAACAGGCTATAAAGGAAACAACCCAACTTGAGATAAATGGAAATTATTCTGTATCCTAAACCAAAACAAAAATTACTGGACTTGAAGCTTTAAGCGGTGCTTGGACTCCCATCTGCTTATTCTGAAGTGCAAGAGCAGGCCTCAGTGTCATTTCCACTATCACTTTCTTGTTTTCCTCTCTCTGCACCACATACCATACAATGGAACATATCATGAAACTGAATATCATCTGGGTGCATACAACTAGGACGACTTGAGATTTTTCCAATAGAACATATGGCCATTGGAAGACGCTGATTTATCAAAAGTGAGGCACTGAAAATACAACAATTTCAATGAAATTTTGTTTAGGGGAAAAAATTGAATGATCTGCTACAATCAAGTCAATATTGCATCTCAATATTGCACCTTCTAGAGGGTCTTTTATTCAGATGGAATTGCACAATAGAAATTCAAAATAAAAGTAGAAATCAGAACAAATGTAGGAAGTTTGTAATGGACTATCAATTAATTTTTTGGAGCAAAACCAGGGGCACCTATGCCAGAAAAGGAAGAAAACACACACCAACCCTCCCTCCCCCTGAACCAACCCACAGAATCCTACAGTGCTTTGAAAACCTGAAAATGAATTCTCCCTGTTCACCTCTAGTTCTGTGCACATGCTAAAAGAAATAAAAATCTGTTCAGCTTTGTTATGCAAATGAGAGTGGGATATTTGGAGACAGGTCTGTATTTCCTAAATGCCATGGAGCTGCAATGTTTCAGACCATCTTGGGAGTGGCAAGTGGAGGAAGTAACAGGGAGAAAACACTGTGGCTTACAGGATCTGCTGCCTAAATGCTACATATATAAATTTGAGCACTATCAGTGAAGTGTGTTGAAGTCCAAGGGCTGCAACAATTTCTGCAGTGGCATCAGTGTCTCTGTGGGCTGGGACAACAAGGTCTATTGCAGGGGGTGATAAATGGACAGAGGTTCCACAGTCCCTCTGACATTTTTCCTGACACTGAGAGTCTGACATTTTTCCTGACACTGAGAGACGGGTCTGAAAAGTCTTGTCTGAAGCACACAAACAGAGAATGAGACTTTGCCTCCTGATGCAGATTTCAGCAAGGCCAAGGCTGTGATGTGCTGCTGTGGGTCTGGGCCAGCTGGGTTCCCAAAGCAGTGCTACTGAGCCCATGGCTCTATGCAGAGTTAGCACAAGGATCAAGGTAAGTACTTCCAAGCATGGAAGCATAGCAAATCCCATACAGCAATAGAACCTGAGGTTATACTCCCCTAACTAACTCCCAGATCTCTGTCCTGATAATGTGCTAAGCCTCCAGGCCTGCATTTGTCTAAGCAGTATGGCTTTTGGAGAAGAAACATGGCATTCTGCTCTGATTCCATGGGGGACAGAACTGCCATTCCCACAGCAATCAGAAAATGAGAGACATATGAGGACATAGTTCAGGCCTGAGAAAACCTTACCCTAATTGCTGATTACTAAAGTACCATAATGTGCTAGAGAAGAAAGGATTCCTGAGAACATCAGGACAGGACATTAGCAGATTAATATTAATCTCCAGAGTTCCAGATTCATTTCCTGTCCATGCTAATGTCCTTTTGATTACTGCAGAAAACAATCACATAAAAAAGTTCAATTACAAACATGAGAAGAGACTTAAAATATTAACATTTTTGAAGCTTTCGACCAAATATGTGTAATTAAAGGAAAACCTAGGCTAATGCAACATTGAAGTTGAGGTTTTAATTGTGCAAAGGTCATGGAGTTTAGCATCCAAGTTCATCAGTACATTTCATCATACTGGGCCAAATTCTGATCTCAATTACACTGGCATAAACTTATGGTTTCTTTAGTAAGTAGAGGTTGTAATATTTTCATGTTACATCAGTGTGCATAAACATTAGAACTTCCTCACAATGTATGCAACACAGAAAGCATTATGTGTGTACTAAAAAGCACAGTGCAGACAGGAGACAAAGCATAGTTGAATTTAATTACATTGTCTATGCAGAAGTTCAATGAAAAAAAAAAGAAAAAAAGCACTGCCTTTTCAATTGCACAAGACTCTATCACTTGTCAAATTATTGCACATTGTGCAGGACAGCATGATGAAAAATTGTATCCCATGCCTGCAAGACAGTAGAAGTCTATTCAGTGTACTGTTGCACAAGCAAAATCTGAATCTTCACACTGAGTTAGCATCATTGCACAACTAAAGACCTATATTCAAAAGACGGCCTCATTTTGTCTGTCTAACCTTGCACCGTGTAGACAGACTTGCATATGCAGTGCCAGCTATCCACCAGAACCACAAGTGACTGAGCTGTTGTTTTCCTGCAGAGAACAATGTGCTGAGCTCCAAAAGCTTTTGCACCCATAAACAGTCCTGTTTGTGAGCTCAGTGCAGCAAACAAGTGTGCTTGCCTGCACAAAACTGCATGGGAAAAAAACTTGCTTGAAGCCCGTCTAAAAATCTGGTATAAAACGTCCTCATTCTCTTTTAAAAGACAACATAATTTAAATCAGGAGAAAACAGAATAATAATGTACTTTATTGGAATAAGTAGGTCATCAAAATATAAATGCGCCTATGTTTATTGGAATGTCTAGTCCTCATAAATGGCTTAATGGATTTTTTTCAACCTTACTGAAACATTATTCACCTCTAAGCTTAGAACAAGCTTGAGAAATTTCAGCCAAAAAGGTTATTGTTTCAGAAAGTTATACACCACCAAAGATAGGGAGCTTGCAATAAAAGTGCTGTCTCAACCATAACTACAATAAATAGAGCTAATGAATAAATGTGGTCTGGCAAGAACAAATAAAATATGAAAAGTCTAATGTGGCCTGCACAAAACACAGGAAGGTAATTGAGTGAGTAAATGCCAAATGGAGGATGATCCTGTCTTCTGAAGAATTCATCTCAGTGCAAGATTCAGTGAAGGACCTGAGGACCCAAAAGCAAGATAGCTACATTTTGCAGTGAAGGAAAACCTCTCCTCATTTATTAACAGCAGCTGTCTCCAAAGCCTGCAAGCAATAATGATGCATCAAGGTTCACATATGAGAACTCCCTGCGCTGGTTATGTCTGGCTGAAATGCTGACAAGACCCCATCTCCTTTCTCTTCCACAGTTTCCTATGCTCATACAGTACAAATCTGCACAAACACCCAGATACTCTTTTCAGATGCAGCTCTTTCTGTGGCAGCCCTCAAGACTAACTCCTCTCTTAGTCATCTTGGGTATCTGCACTCCAATTATGTGTACACATCACATCCTTGTGCTCTAGAACTCTTGTACAGACAGACAGACTCAGGCACTGCCTTCCAACAACTTTATCATCTTATGACACACTCACAAGTGCCTGTTTACATACATGCATGTGCAGTCTCAAAAATCCCGAACAGAAGGGTTATTCCACTGTAAATAACCAGAAGGTGTGTATTCCCTAGTGCCATCTAGATACCACCAAAATTTTCCTCTGCCAATCCTTCTTGAAAAATATAGTGTAGAATTCTTGGGAGAAAGCTCATCTGACATCACCTGGACTCAGGATATGTAGATGGAAAAGTACAAGAAAATCTTCAATATGACCATTGATTTTGCCTTGAAATCCAGCCACATCCATACCTCAGCTTGACCTTTTTTGGTTCAGCTGTGGAATGTGGCACTTCAATTAAAACATCGTTCTCCACATCCGAAGGTGTCATTTGAGGAAGATTTGGCAACTGAGAAAGATGTTGTTTATTCCTCAGCTGCCTAGATGTTATAAACTTCTCCACCAAAATAAACTAACAATCAAACAAATTCCCAACTGTGATAAACTAGAACAAGTTGCTCAACTTGTGAAATTGTGAGTGAAAAGGAATTAGAACTCCATTTCACAGCTGATATTTATACCTTCCAGGTAGGGAAGTCTTGGGAGAGTTTGAATGAGGAAAAGATGGTGGAGTCCTTGTATTATCTCAGCCTTTACAAGAAAGATGCTGTTAAGGATGCTGGACCATCATTTCTTTAGACCATTCTGCTGAACTTATATTGCAGAAAAAGGAAAGAAAGTACATAACAATATAACCCACAACTGCCTTAACAAATGTTGCACTAGCACACAGTGCCACATTCATTAAAATATTCAAGTTTTAGTTCAGTCAAGGTCTTCCTCAAATCCTACATGTAACCAGCCTTTTGTAGCCTTTTTACCAGCTAAAATCCCACAAATGTCTCATTCTGTAATTCACTCTGCCGTACACTTTGTATAGAACACTACCTTCATCTCTGAAAAACATGCATTGGCAGTTGTCAGAGAATTAAACTAACTCTGTCAAACAAAGTCTAGGAAGAAATGTAATTCAATGCTCGTGTTGCAAATATACTTTTACAATTAAAAGGTTACCAACACCTATCTCTTGCTATTTTTAGGAGTTCTGAAGTACCATTAATCTGATTGAAGGCACAGTGAACTTGGTGCGAATTTCTCTGTTAACCTGCCATTTTTTTAACGTGCTCCTTCTGGAAAATATCAGTAAATAAAAAAAGATACATATGAAATCATGGCATGCTATTTCATCTTTTAACTATTTCTTATAGCATGCCATTTAAAGTACTTCCAAAACACTTTCCAAGTTATGAAAACTCCCAAATTCTTGCAAAATGTCAAGTGTGTTGAATTCCTCCTTGTATAACTGCAAGTATTCTATTGCTATTTGACAGAGCTACTTTGCTGGAAAATCTCTGTTTTTTGCTTCAGTCAGTAGAGTAAGGGTATCTATGGCTTTGCAATTTTCAAATTCAGGTTTGTCTCAGGGATTTGTTCTAGATATTTCACAATTCAAAAATCCCAAAGAATGAGACCTGTTACAAGGAGTGACATTTCCATTTGATTTGGTTTAAAAAGCTGTGTTTGAGACTTTAGAACATTATCACCCCTACAGAAATAGTTAACAACACACAGTGATAAAGCTCTTGCTTTCATGAATTATCACAAAGGGCTGGATATTTTGCAAGTATAACTTAGCATGTTTCAACTAAGATCTAAATAATCATACTGCTTTTTCAACATCTAAAAATGTGGCCAGACATTCTTTTGGCTAGTCGATATGCTATTTCAACAGCTTGGTGTTCTATCATTTCCTTCTTGCTTGATACTTAGAGCCATCTTTTCTCTATCAGTGTCACTAAATGTACCATTTGGAAGCACGTAATAGTCAAAACAAAGCATAAAGGAGAGCTTTTCTCTCTGCCTGGACTGGTGACGTAGGTATCTTCTGAGAGGCTGTTTATCAAGCCAAGCTATGCTGACTGTTGAATGGCTCAATTTCACATTGCAGCTGATTTGTCTGCTCAGTATTTCAGTGTGAATGTGAAGCCCACAGCAAGCCTGCCATCGTTCAGATCCAGCTCATCCCTGCTCAGCAAGCACAGCACAATGACAACACTGTGGCTTTGAGAGTAGTGTTCATTGTACAGGCTTTCTCTACTCTTTGCAAAGTTGGTTCAAATTCCATAGTTTTCTAGTTCCCGCTTCTCAATACTTTTGTGTTTCCTGGTACTTTGAAAGAAGCAGGCCATATCACGTCCTCACATGCTTCATATGGGAGCTGCCTAGAGGGCACTCACAACTCGGGTGGGCGAGCTGGCAAGCCTTGGAGGTAGCAACCAAGATTTTAGAGAAATTTTTATCATCAAACATTACAGCAAGCAGCGACCAGAATTTTAAAAGGCACCCAGTGGCAAAGGAACGACCCTAACCTGCTAATGTACTCTTGAAAGTTTCCTTCAGGCAATCAGTGACATCTTTAAACATATAAATGCTTTTGATAATCTGGCATCCAATAATTAGATCCCTCCATTGCAGAGTTCCTGGAGATGGGAAAAGTGACAACAGCAAGCATGTCTTGCGAAATGCAACACATAAAACCCTGCTGTAAGAGCTGACATTTATCTCTTATCCTGAATATCAAGGTATGATCCAGAGATCATACTGTCCATCACACAGCAATGCACTGTCTGGTTCTAGGTACCGGATCATCCCTGCCTGCTACAGAAATAACTGCCATCTATTTCTTTTCTGTATGAAGTGTGGGTGTTTGTGAAGCTCCAGACATTATTTGCCCAAGGCAAAATTTCCATTTACTTCACGGGTTCAGAAAGTATTGATTGTTTACTTTGGTATTGTTCATTTGCTTTATCATAAGATTTTGTTCCATGTTATTCAAATTATAGTAAATCTAAGAATTAAGAAATATGCCTGGTCAGTCAGATGTCTGGGTGTCACCAAAATTTGGGATGGCAGACCATTCTGAATCCTTGTTTTACAGGCAAAATCACTCTTCAGGAAATTGTTTCCTTTAGCAAATGATGTTTGCAATTCAAAGGATGAAGCAAAAAAAAAAAAAAAAAAAAAAAAAAAAAAACAAAAAAAAAAAAAAAAAAAAAAAAAAAAAAAAAAAAAAAAAGGAAGAAAGCCTAAAAAAATTATTAGTTCAGATAAGCAAATGGTTTAATCCAGTCAGAAATTGGGTTGCTCTCCAGTTTAATTTGATTTTTCTCTTTAAAAAAGACCTCTTCTCTTACAGAGAACTAAAGACCAGCTATTCCTGAAGCATTACAAGAGTAAAGAAAGGATTCAGGAGAGCTTTCTTCTCTGAACCTCTTTATTTATCTGGCTGGGATCAGGTATAATACTGTCATCAGCACTTGCTCAGCTCCAAAGTCCTGGGTGCATCATGCCCACTGGCATCTCCAGATTCCAGGGGGATGACTGTCTGTTGAAGAGCAGTGCCAGCCTCCTGATATTCCCCCATTCCTGCTGGCACCCTGAGGCAAGCATCTGGGAGTGTATGCTGCCCCTCTCTGAAGCAGGTGCAAAGAATGGTAGTCAGCGTGTTTGCTCCCCATGAGCCTGCTGCAGGCAGACAGAAAAGCCTGGAAATCCCTCCAGTAACCCTCCCGGGGGAGAATGAGAATTTAGCCAAGTGCACTTAAGACCAAAATTGTTGCAGAAAGGAGACACATACACTTGTTAAAATCCGTCTGTAATGTTCCCTCCCATCCTCCCCTTACTGTGGGCCGATCTGGATATCTAAAGACTATAATTATGTCTTGCACAATGATTATGAGCTTTGGGAGCTCTCAGAGAAAATTTCCTCACTGCACATGTGGCCATTGGCTGACATACCAAACACATATCACTCTATTTTTTTTTTTCACTCTGCATTTTGCTGAGAGAAAGAGGCCAAAGAAAAAAGACAGACACCCAAGCCCAGGGCCAGGTTCTGCTCTAACCTGATGCGTCCTGAAAGCCAAAGGCAAGAGCCATTAGAATGGCTTTTGTTTCTAAACACTCCTGTTCCACTGTCTGGTTTCCCTCTACCAACATCAGGACATCTAATCTGTATCTGTACATTACCAACAGAGTATACCAAGGATTATTGACAGATTCTTGATCTACCCCACTTATTTAATGTTTTCCTTTAACAGCCATATGAAATAGATTCTGTCTTCCCTAAGACAGATACTTGAAATTCACTTTAAGCTCATGCAGTGACATCAAGATTTACAATCATTGTTAACTACCTGGAAGCTTTAAAAAACCCCACTGACTGACAAAATTCTAACAGCAAAAATTACTGAAATACACTATCCTCCTCCCTGATGCATCGTTGATGGGCTAGACATGAATTTTGTCAATGGGACATGTCTTTGTACTGAGTACAATTAATGTTTCTATTAAAAAAAAAAAAACACCTTTACTGAATGAGAGAACACATTGTCCAGTCATGTGAAAATGGCACCACTATTTATCACAAATAATACAGGCAGTCAAGAATAAAAGAAATTATTTCACCTGCAAGCTGTGAAAATTTCAAGGCATGTAAAGAATAGCATGAGTCAGCTTGCACGGCTGAGGGTAATGGACATAATCTTTTTCCCATCCCAGTCACCATCTTTCCCATTTCCATAGGGCTTCCAAAGATGAAAATGAACTTGACAATCATTCTGCAAGGCAAACTGATCCTGATTCTTCCAGTCACTTTGTAATTCACTGCAGATGGCAAGAGTGAGATGTTTACTGGCTGGCAGGTAATGAGCCTCGTTGTAGATAATAGTGATGGACGGGCAATCTTGCCTGCTGACAAGGAGGCAACTCAACATGGGCACATGGCATTCATCCATGACTTCATGGAAAAGCATAGCTGCGACAATGTACACAGGTTGTGAACTACCCTCCTCTGTTAATGTTGGCATACAGCTACTCTTAAGCCTTTGCAGTTCACGTTTAAGTAGCATACAATTGATCCTGATTGTCCATGAAAGTAGAACAGTCAGATTTGTGACCTAATGTTTATGCTTCTATAAGAAGAAACTTGATCTGTTTAAACATCTAGATATTCCCTCTTCCCAGGTAATGCCATTCATCACAGCTGTCAGTACTTCTTTCAAAGAGAAATGACCCTTAGGCGTAGTATAAAGCTCTGTGGAAGAACTACGCACACCTTTGCCAAAAGAACAAATAGCTCCCTTTTTTTTTTTTTTCCACTGGGCTTGTATACACTTTGTGAAAGGCCTACACACACTGAATTACAAATCAGTATTTCCATTTCCCCACCCCCATATAAAGCAACTTGTATTAAGACCTACCCACTGCCCTGTTGTTTATTTTTTTTTTTTTTTAATCTCAGACATAAGGATAGTGGATTTGGACAAGCTTAGCCATTTGATGAGATATACTTAAGCAGCTGGTTCCAAGGGAAAATCAGAGTAATTCAGAAATGCAACAGAAGAAGCTCTAACTCTGGTTTCTCCTCTCCTTGTAACTTTATGAAGTAAAAAAAAAACCACCAAAAAACAAAACAAAATAAAACAAAACAAAACAACAACAACAACAACAAAAACCAAACAAACAAACAAAAAAAAAACCCAAAAAAAACCCCCAAACAACCCAAACAAAACAAAAAAAAAAACCCCACTCAACCAAATACCACTGATGTCTTTTGTTTCACCAGAATATATTCCTCCTGGAGAAAGTGGATATGGCTAATCTTCATAAAAGATGTTTCAAAAATTAATTTTTTTATATTCATATATGTAAATATACACACATTTAAACATGGATATTTTTATTCCACAGATAGAAACTTGGTCTGAGTTTTCCTTCTCTGAATTGAATATCCTTTCCTTTCTTCCCTGGTGAAATCTGATCATTTGTACTGTACCCAGGCTTCAAGACATGATAAACGAACCCAGTGCTATGCAACTTTCATCCAAAACCTGTCTCTTCATAGATTCACTCCACATATTCTTTCTACTGTAAAGACTCATGTGATCATCGCTTTGATCCCTTCTCCCTCAGCTCTATTAGGGGCACCATCTCTTCAGGGCTTGCAGCTTATAAAAAGACCACCATATTTTGATATGCCTTTGATGTTGTCTTCCAAAGTATCTTTGATTTTTAAGTTCTGTTCAACTCTTTCACCATTAACCTTGATTTCACTTAGGAATTAATAGATCTATAGTTTTATTGGAAGGGTAATTTAGAAATTCTGTTTTCTCTGGCACTATTGTCCTCCTCTTAGCTGGAAAGGTAGGTGAAACAGTACAAAGAAACTGACCAGTGCTTTAAAAGAACCAAAATAAACTATAGCTAAGCTAATACCTTTCTTGAGTTTTGAGTTGTGCTTTTCGAGCAAGTCTCTTACTGAACCATTAAGCTGCCAGCAAATTAAGTGGTTCTGCAGGATGGTAATGAGCCACACAGACGCTCCACACGGCCACTGGCAACTGAGAGCTGTTACTACTGGATGACTACTCAGTAGGACTGTGGTCTCAGTCCTGTGCTTGAAGACTGTCATCTCCACACAGGACACTTGAATTTCTCCTTCTTTTGACACTCAGCAAAGATGCTGAAACTATAGAGGAACCATATAATTTGAAGTAAACTAAACAATAGAGCAGCAAAACACATTCTCAAGAGGAGAAACTGGCACTGTCTTTCAAGTCCTTTTAGCAGGTATTTTCAATTTTTAGCTTATGATATTTGAGATTTATTCCCTCTCATCAGGCACCACTAACTGTGACTGAAGATTCATTTTTCCTGGCATAAAGAGACAGATGAAGGGTAAAACCAGGTTGGCCACATACCTGTGCACACTCCCTCCACCTCTGGATTTATTTATACATCCTAACTACATTCAGGTGACATTCAGATACATTTCAGGTTCTTGGAGAAAATGCAGCTTCTCTAGATGGAACTTTGTATCTCAGTGTGCCTTCCCTTCATTTAAAACGATCCTGCTTTTCCTCCACAACAACATCCATTTCCTATTTTTCTGAGGAACAACTTGGTAGACTCTGTCCCCTCTCCTGAGTTAAACAGAATTGCTTGTGATGATGATAAACACACAAAGTACTTGCAGCAGCTGGCATGGGCAAACCCATCTTTTCCAGTAACTGCATAGGGCCATCACTGCAGCCTGTTGCCTTTGCTAAGGCACCACCACACAGTCGAAGGGTTCTTTCCCAAGAACACTTGTAACGCTGCCACAATTATCCTTCTGGGCTAACGCTCTAACACCTAACCCTTGGGACATGCGGAGCTTCCAATAAGACACTGTGATGAGAGAATCCAAATGCAGCTCATCAGATCCGTGCCCTCTCCAATGATCCTTCCTATCACTCATCGCACTTGCTATCTCAAACATCTCTGGCACAGAAGTACAGGCTGGGCACTACATGACCTGCTCGCAGCACTTCTCACTCTCCACCGTTGAAGTGCACAGTCTCACATTGTAGCAAGAGAATCCCAGCCCGGGCTCTCTGCGTAGCCCCATGGCCCGGCACAATTCCCACTGTATCACGCCTTTCCCGGAATCTTAGCCCCGCTGGAAAGCATTCAGCATTGAGAGGACCCATCTTTATGCTGATAACACTAAAATATAAAATAATGCCAACAGCTGGTGCTACAAACGGCTTTTAAAAACGATGTTCATTCACTAAAATTCCTCTTGCTACTTTTGACATGAAACACGCAGTCTCTAATTATTCTGATCAAGACGGTGAAATACAAAAACAAACTTTAATTGTGTTTAACAGATATTTAATCAGGACTCACTGAACTACAGATTAAAGCTGAAATTCATAAACCATAATTACCCAATTGTCGCAAGCTTTTTGGTCCACATTCTGCTTCCGTCTGGGCGTCTGGCACTTTGCCCCAAATTTCTTTTAGTGTCTTCTCAGTTTCATTGCTGTTCATGTTTTCCAGCAGAGATTTAGCACAGATTATAAAATATCTGTTCTTGGCAACTTTATTAGTTGTTTTTTCTTAAAAAGATTATATCCCACCTATCCCCATTCTGGGGCTGAATGAACAGGCATATACCATGGGTTATTTCTTGTCACGACCTGTCCTTCCCAACTGCCAGGGTAATCACCTGCCCTACTCTGGTCCTGATTCCCTGAGCATGGCCCTGCCACCAGAGCATCCTCTGGATATTGCTTTGAGTGTGCCATGCAACATAACTACCATGAACTACTCCTTCCTTTCTCCAGAGACAGTACTGGGTGCAATATTATTCCTGTTTTGGTAGGGGCATTTTTAATGTGCTTGATACTCTTTATTTATATTTAAGAAGACATGATAAAAGAAATACACTTCCCATGCGAAGTAGGGGGTGGTAAGGTATACATTAGCCACCAGTTCCTCAGGGATCTCTAACTGCATGGATTCAGGTTGCCTCCCAAGCAAGTGACAGATTGTCCTTTAGCACAGAGAGAATGATTGTGCCAGAGGAGCCTGGCTGTTGACTGCAGCTTTCTGGGGACCTCCACTCACTGTGCGCAGGTTATGTCAGTACCCCAAAGGCAGGGATTCCCTCCCTAGGAAGCATTCTCAGGATCTTGCAAGGGAAGATTATATGGCCTGTCAAAAACAGCTTAACAAACTGTGTCAAGGTGGTGAAAACAAAGACACTTCACCTTATCAGAACGGGGAAGGAGGTTCCACACACCCAGCCTACTCTGTTGTAGGGAAACACAGAACTTCTGTCAACCTTAATGCCTCAGAAATCTGTGCCATGAGTCAGAATGGAGGGAGATATGGAAAAGATGTCTATGGGGAAGATGGGATCTCTGCTCTCTGTTAAGATACAAAGAAGAGTGAGCTTGATTAAAAACCAGGATGGCCTTCTATGTGCACTTGCTATTGCTTTATTTCCTAATCTCTTAATAGGAGTGCTCTTGGAGAATTCCTAGTCTGGGTGAAGATATATGGAACCACACACTGAAGTTCTGGCAGAGGTATTAGTCCTTCATGGCCATTCATAAATTTCAAAAAATGTCCTGACAAGTATAATAACACAGGCTAAACCTCTACCTGTTCCTTTGGACCTGTTCTTAGCTAACATGCAAAATATACATGTCCATTTTTTTTTTTTTCACTTTAGCATCTTCCAGACATTTTTCATCATCAAAAATAGTATTTCATACATTTATTTCTATCATGGTTATTATGCCCTATTTCCACTTTCACTTCCTTTGAAGACCCAGGCAGTGAACCAGTCACATACCTTCTTCATCAGCTCCTTCAGAGCAAGGCCTAAACAAGAAGTAGTATACCACTTTAGTAGTCACTGCTGCATGTATATCAAACTGCTTTTTCGTTTGTTTGCTCCTGAAAGCTCCTCTACGCTTTTATGACTTGACAGTCTCTGCAAGAATCCATATCTCACATTTCACAGCAGTCGGATACCAGCATGTGAACACAGAGAGACAGGGAGAAACATGCTACTTCTTTTGTTTCTTTTCCTACAGAAGAGAGATTTGATTCTTTCTGTCAGTCCCTCAGTCTGAAGTCCAGTCACAGTTCAGTCTTTCCAGCCTATACAGAAGTCTGACAAGAACACAGAATGGCTGATGACTTGCCATACATTGCAAGCCTGATTTTTCACAGGCAAATTGTTTTCCAGTTTGGCACAGTTGTTTGTCCAAGGGTTTCAAGCTCTGTATTTACACGGTGATAAAGAAATTGCTATCCAGTGTTAGTGTCATTCTTCATTCAGACTGTTCCTCTGAAAACAGCCTACAGCCTTTGAGATACAAAATGTATTGTTTTAATGTAGTCAAGGTCCCTGCCTGCAACAATGCTAAATATATTTAGCAGATTCTTCCTGCTATAATCTGTCCCCAGACCTGAAGAAGCTCAGTGATTTTAAGTGTTTTAAGCTAATGATAATGGTTAGTGCTGAGAACAGATGTACCTGGATGTGGTGTGATCTATTCTATTAGACTGTTAGGAGCTGTATATTCATATTGACTTCACATTTTATGTCTATTTTCAAGGTGTGATGGCTGCATGGGGTGCAGTCTGGTTTTTTTGCCCTCACATATGATGTGATGCCTGTCTGTGCTTTTGATACCTGGTGTCTGCATGGAGAGATGAAGCACATGTGCCTGTTTGTTCTGATGCCTTTCCAAGATTTTGTATGTCTATTCTTGCTGTCCACTGGCACAATTATGGGAAGCAATAATATATACCTGTACTCACACTAGACCATAACCCAGGAAACAGTTGCACAGATTAGATGTACATGCAGAGAGTGTGATGACTGTGCTATGTATTACAGAAGTTTACTTTCCCTGGTGTGTGCAGGCTGCAGGCATTGTGCATGACTGAATTCCCTCTGACTGGTGGTTGCACTGATAACATGCCAAGTAGAAGCTGTTTTACTATTCTTCTCTATCCATAACCCAACAGAATGTAAAACTCCTCAGTTGTGTCAATAAATGGTGCTTCACTTCCCTTCAGCACCATGAAGTGAAATTTCCACTGAGAATGATTTTCCTGATCATATTGGAGGCTTGGCCTTGCCATGCACAAACATCTGCTGTTGCCACCCTCTGGGGACAATGCACTATTTTGGGCTGTGATGTAGAGGAGGTTTTGTAACTTAAGACCTCACCACAGTCTTCCAACAAATAAGCAGACCCTTCCTACTTACATGGACCCTGATCAGAATTCTGCTAGTGGGGGTTACAGTTTGGCTCTTGTAGAATAAATGCAACCTTAACAGTTCCACATTCTCACTGTGCAACAGGCGATATGTCTACTGAAAATGAATGCAGCCTTCTTGACCAAATCCCATGCCACCTCTTCCCTGTGAGAATTGAGAAAGCAGACATAAATGGAAACCCATGTGAGGCCCTGGCAGAGGCACCATTTCCACACTGGCTAAATGAATGGAACTTTTAAAGGAAGATCCAACAAGTTTAAAATCCAAAACCATTTAAACAACCATAATCATGGACAGATTGAGAGATACGCAAACACATGAAAAGACACAACATCGGAAGAAACATTTAAATTACTACCCTGATCTGGAAAGATTAACTGAAGGTGTCGAAGTGCAGCTCTGGACCAGCACACCAGCAGTTCAAGTTCTGAACAATACTTTTTTGAGCAGTTCTTGTGCTACAGGGCAGTGCAGTGACGTGCTGCAGTGCTAGAAACAAGAGGTTAAAAGCTAATATCCAGAAGCCTCATTTTCTCTGATAAGGCAGAGCCCAACTAAATGACAGGCACTATCAACTTAATTCTATAGCTTCATGTCTCTCAAAGAAAGAAAGACAGCAGTATCAAAAATTTAATTTTCATTTCAGTACAAGGAACAGTTACTCATATGTAACTGATATATGTTCTCTCCAAACCCTAAACCATGTTCTGGGCTCTTTGTCTCTTTGGAAATAGGTATGCATTCATATGAAAATATTACAGGCTAAATACCTAGGACATTGCTTCATAAAGCAGGTAACTTTACTATGAAAAGAAAGAATATAATCTAATTCTGACCTCTGCGGTTCTGCTGATACATTAATTTCTAATTTTTTTCCCATTTCCCTCCTAAGCCCATGTACCACAGAAGTCAATTTGCCCTGCATAGGTCATGTCATATCAGAACATGTTCTATAAACACCTTCCCTTTTCCCAAAACCCCTTTTTCCCCTGACAGGACTTTATAGAGTTGTATAGGGAAAAAAGGCCTAGCATCTGACATTTAATAAGAATTTCAAAGAGAATACACAAAAAGTGCATTAAGATTTTCTCTCTGGTGGTGGATGGTGTTAGCCCACTGCTAGGGGCTTGGTCTGTATCTGAAAGTGGGATCTTTGTTTCTGCAGCCAGTATAGCAACTTTGCTTTTATATTTTACATTCCAGCTAATAAGATTCATCATTTTGGTTTGGGAAGAAAACATATTTGCTGGAAGTCATGATTGTGGAATTGGGTATTCCTCAATTAAAAAAAACAAAAAAAGTAGAACAGCTTAAGTGGCAGTAATCTGGGATCTTACACACTGGGACATGACACTGTACCAGCTATGCTTGGCTCACATTCTTAAGGCATGTTTCTCAGCTATGATGTTGAGAAATTTCTGTGGCTTAGGTTTTAAGTGCAAACTGCTGTTGTTAGAATTTAAACTGAAGTTCATAATGCCAAATACCATGAGAGGCTCTAAAAATGCTTCCTTACCTAATGTCACAGTGATGCTGCTCATCTCACATTTGTTTCTGATAGGCACAGGTTACCTTGGTCTATTAGACAGTGAGTCTTTTCAAGAGGCAGCCTGGACTCAGCCAACAGCACATTTTAAACTTCAAACAATAATAGTGACTAGAACCATCACCTCTCAGGCAAAGAGAATAGCCCTGCAGGTCCACCCCAGGCAAGGGGGAGCCTGGGGGCATTTTGGGTAGACCAGCAGCTAAAGAGACATGTGGGGACAGTAGGACAGAAGCAAGGAGTTGGGGGCTGCTGCTGAATGACAAGAGGCCTCAAGGCAAAATCAAAAGACACACAGAGACACTGCTACACCTCCCAGCAAAGAGCCCCTGCAAGGCAATGATTTCACCAGCACACACAGGCAAAGGACTGATTTTTTTCTTCTCCCAAGAACCACAGCCCATAGAGGGGTGAGGAGCACGAGGTGCAACAAGGACAACAGAAGAGACATGAGCTAGACACTGTTTTCTTCTCCAAAGTCCAACATGAGAGGGGAAATACTCAGCTTCTTTAAACATCTCAGCAGCAGGCAGTGAGACCAGAGCTCCTCGCGCACTGAGGGGGCAAGTGGCGAAGCTGGCACTGCAGCCAGCTGAGCCAGGACCTGGTCACAAACAACAAATATGTGCTGTGTGGCAGGTAAGGTGTGCATTGGCTTGCAAGATACCTGAACACCTGCCTTTTCCCACTTTGGGAAGCAGCTGTGCCAGTTACCAGTGGTGTCAACTCATGGCCCAGAACTAAACCAAACCTGACTGACTCCAGGACAAGGAAGGACCAGGGGAAGATGGTGCCACACCCACCATGTAGGACAGGGAGGATGATGCCATCCTGTTAAGCAAACAGGCATTGTTTATGTAACCAAAAAGGAAAAACGTGAAAATGTCAAAAGCCTATTTTGACATGAGGGAGAAAGGAAAGCATTCATTAATTTCTAATAGCAGTCTTTCTTCTTGTAATAAACTTTATAAACTGACCAGAGTTCCCTTGTAATCTGTTTGTCAACCCAACACTCTGAAGAAACCTTTTATAAGGGAGGAGAAAATCCCAATTTATTAAAAATAACCCTAGGCTGTGCTTTCAGGTTTTGGTTGAATCCAGTACCGCAAGAGAAACCTTTCAACAGAAGACACTAAGGAATTCTCATGGAATAGCTACAGGATTGGGACACACATTTCCAGTAAAAGCTGGCCTTTCTTTCCCCTCCTCCCAATCTCCTTATTCCCAAAAGATACCAAGAAAACACAAGATTGTTGGGATTTCTATAAGAAGATTTGGCAGGTTTTTCATATTTGTTTAGACTGTAAGATATAATTTGAATTTGGGTCTTGCCTCTCTCTCTCTGAGAAGAAGAATGAGTTATTTGTTCTCTGAATAAGTATTTGTTATTAGTGGATCAGACATGGATAAGGTATATTATTACAACCACGTTTGTTAGGTATGATTTACATTGTTTGCTGCATATCATCTTAGGCTGTCTTTAATTTTGTTATACTTTAGGGGTTTTTTGTTTGGGTTTATGCATTTAGTCACAGTTGGTTGTGTTTTGAACTTTGAAAAAAATTAATACAAAGGAAATTAAAAAAAGAAAAAGAAAATATTTTCAAAATGATGTGGAAATCAAATCTATCCCTGAGTAATTTGATTTGTAGGAAATGGAGAGCAAAGTATTACAAACAGAATGCCTTGAAGTGCATCATAATTACTTACATGTGCAAATACATTGTCTAGGTTTAGCAATTCCGCTAATAATAGTCATAATAATTCTATGCCCTTACACCAGGTCTTTCATCTGAGCTTCTCCAGGTCTGTGTAAGCAATCATTAACTAATGTCTAGGTATTGTAAGTACTCTGCTGCCCTTATGGATGGAGAAACAGGGGCAAAAGCTCTCCAGGGTCAGGGACAACCTATAAGCTCCTCTGCAGGTGGGACACAAACACAGATGACCTCTAACTGCAGGTGGATCAGAGGTGCAGGAGTTTGTAACTGATCTGACATTACTACAACTTCATGGCTCCCTAGGAATGAAGGAGTGTAACAAATGTACACCTTATACCCTTCTGTTCCACAAAGTTTAAAGGTTGAAAGTTGATATAAAGCAGATCCATGTTCCATCCTTGGTGGAACACTGGTATATACAAAAACATACTGATGTTTTTTATCAAAGCTCAAAGATTAATAAATTTGCCTCATTTAGAATTGTTTACCATTGCAAATAGTTTTCATCTAGTTTTCAGCTCCACAAATGGTTTTCAGACTAGGCATCCTTTGTGGAAATCTGGGTTGAATGTGGAAGGAATCTGGAAGAGGCGAGCCTGTAAAGTTCAGTTGTTGTACAAAGACCCAAACACCAATTTCATGCTTGTAGACTATTCTCAAATTGATCTCTTAAGTTTTAAGAGATCTGAAACTCTCAACAGAAGTCTGAGCATGCCTTATTACCCAAAAGCTTTTCCACAATTCCAGGCTGTAAAGAAATGCTGGATTTTACACTCTTCTGCTGTTTAATTCCATACCACTTCCTACGTGCACACCTATATTGCTCCCTCTCACAACTCATAAGAGGAACCCACAGTTTCTATAGCCCAGAATCCATCCTTATTTTACAGGAATGTAGTTTTTGTGCTTCTCTAGATGACCAAAATCAAAGACCACCAAATATTTTTGCTGTTTCATTTAGCCATGCAATAATTCTAATGCTTTGAACTAGTACCTGCTGAAATAGCAGTAAGTTACTGACCCACACAGACATTCAACCGCCTGTTTGAGGGGTTTGACATTCACACATCCCGTTTTCTCTTAGTCTACATTTCAGTGCTCCCTGTAGCTGAAACAAGGAAGTGTGTCTCCATACATTTTTATTACTGGTTATGCTTTACACTAATAAAACCACTGGATATTATTTATTTATCTGGCTGACTGACAAAGCCAGGCATCAAAGCGTCATTCCAATGTCACATACTTCAATGCTCTAATCTTTCAGAACTTGCAAAGCAATCTCTTACGGCGCTTTGTGGGCTGTGAGATCACCCTGACAAACTTGTGATAATGCTGGCAATCTCCAAATGGGTGTTCATTTGCAATCTTACTACAGAGGAATTGATGTTTCCAAATTTGAGGGCTTGACATAATCTGTCTTCACAAAGCTATCAGGGTCTGTCATAAGGCTGTCTGTGACCCAGGGATTTTATGGGGTCAATATCTATCTCCAGTGAAACTTCATTGCAATCAGTGGAATTGCCTAGAGTATGCCTTTCTCTATCTATTTGCCTGCTTTCTCATTATTTAAAATACCCCTTCTTTGTATTATATTTTTTGAAGTGCAAACAGCACCTACTAATAACATCTGAGCTAGGTAGGGGAGTCTGCTCCTCCAAATCACGGCCAGTTTCTTACAGTTTATGCCAAACCCTCTGCTCCCCTCATCACACTGAGCGAGTGAGAAACAATGCAAATGTCATGTCAGGCTACAGAGCTATTGCCATCATCTCTTCCCTTCCTTATGCTTCCAGCACTGGCAGTCTCTGGGCTGCAGTCCACAGGATATCCACAATTATGGCCCAGATTGAGGGAGGGGTAGAAAAACGATGGTACTTTGCCAATTATGTCAGAACCTAAACTTAATCCATTTTAAAACTGAAGCTGGGGACTGTGGGATAGCACTATGTTTGCTATAATTTGTGTAAGGAAAAGAAAATAATTTAGCATCTCAAAGAAAAAAAAGAAAAAAGGCAGAGTTAGCACAGACCTATAATAAATGTTTTATTTTTGGTTTTGAATCTTATCTTTACTTAAAGACAACGCTATCTGGACATAGAAAGAAGATTTTTAAAATGCCGCACAACTGTTAAGCCCCTCAAGAAAAAGCGAGACAGGGATTGTCAGGCTTTGCTATATTCATGAGGGCTACACAACTGCTAGTGAAGTAATTCTGTTTTGAAATTACTTAAGATTCCTTTGGAAAAGACGGGAACACAGGATGGAAATAGAAAACTAAAAAAGTGCATCCAGTGTTTCAAAATATACTCCCTGCACAACACCCTTTCCCTGCTATCATCTCCTGAGGCAAATTTCCCAGGCAGTTCCTCACACTTACTGAAAGATGATCCCCAAATCCTGCTCAGGGTGGGGCTGAGCAGCTGGAACCCAGCCATGGTGGGATCTGAAAGCCCATGTCAGGCAGAGACACTGGAGCACAAGCTGAGACTTACACACCAGCTTGGATACTCTGCTGAATTTATGTTGGGATGTTTTGCTGTGTTTACTATGGTTTTAAAAACAAAGTTCTCTTCCTTGGATTATTCCATCTAATCAAAACAAAAGTTGCTAAAATTGCACCATGCCTTGTTTTGTCCCGTATTTTCTGCATATCATTCTGTATGAAAAGGAAAGTCAGCGTCACTATCCAACCTCAGGAATGAGGACCTAGCTGCAAGGCTACTGGAAAATTTTGGTATCCAAATAAATTCCAAACTTGTATTTTGGCCTGAATTTACAGCAAACTTGCTCCGACTGTCTAAATGCCTACTGCTTTTACAGGGACCAGCAATTATCCCTTGTGTCTCCTTAGTCTTTCAGAAAAGAATGCACAGCCCTGGAGGCCCAAGGTAAATGTTTTAATTTGTGTACTATCTTGCTGAAGTCAGTAGGTTGCATGAATATTAAAAAAAGGCTGCACAAAAAGATAGTACAAGGATCCATGGGCTTCAAAAAGTTAAGCAGCTTCACTAATACAAACACTGCAGTTGGGACAGTCCTGAACAGAGCAATGCAACTGGTATATGCTTTTCTTTCCTAAAAATTCTTTCTCGAGGGTGAATGTTTTTATTTTACAGTGAATGGAAAACTGTTGACTTGTATACTAGTTATTATTTAACTCTTTTCTACAAAAAACTATTTTTAAAACAAAAAAGTCAAAGTAGAGAGCCCTACCCCTCTGCTAGTGACACTTCAGAAGATTTTTTCTAGCCACAGCTGAATTACAGCAATGTTTCTCCTTTTTAATTTACATGTTTTTACTACTTTCAACAGTAACAACAAAAATTTCCAAAAAATAAAGAAAACAGCCTGTCACTGGTTGATTAGTATTTATAGACGGAAAGAACACAGAAACATATTAAATTTACCCCAAACAAGGGGGCTTATACCATGATAGCAACTTCTAACATAATTAATTTGTCTTATAAATTACTTCCCTGGGGATATCCCTGAAAATTAATTAGGTTAGAGTGGGAAGGAAAACAAATTGAAAACTTCTCAAAACTCCAGGAAACAAAAAGTTTTAAACACAGCAGTGTCAAAAATCTCACTATAAAGTTCTTCCCTCCTCTTCCTCTTCTTCTTTCCAGAAGTTCCTCAGATTGAGAATCATTTTGGCACACCAAGGTCAAGGAAACCATATACATTCAAATACAGAATATTTCTGAAATTGGAGATTTTGGAAGCAGCTCTGCCTTTCTGAACTGCAGACTCCCTGCAAGAATTCTGAAATATAATTTAGTAAATATATTAATTGTGTTAATGCGTCTTTAAACACAAAGCTACAGTCACAAGATATGGACATGATACATTCATCACACAGCAGAGAAAAGCAAAGGGGAAGAAAGCAGAAGAAAACAATAAGAATTTTGTACAAATTTTAATACTGGCCAAATTCATTCACAAATCAAAACTCCAAAGATTTGCCTGCTCCTTAGTTTCTCTAGAGTTTAGACAAAAAGGAATTTGGCCATATACTTTCCCTGCAGTGCCCTGTCTTCATTTTGTGCAAGAAACAGCACTTGGGTTTACTTTGCTCAACACAGTTCACTGGATTGGAAGTGTTGGTACACATATACAAAATTCAAGACATTTTCTGATTCCATTTGTAACATAGATCAAATTTTGTACTTCCTGATACCTGTGCCACCTTCCAGGACTAAGGAAAGAATAGAAAGACAACAAAGTGCAGGGAAGTAACTGAGCTGATGGTTCTTTATTATTGACTCTTTAACAGACTGCACTAATGGATACCACGGCACAGACTTCACCTGAATCATTTGAGGGCATGAGATGCCATTTCTGTCAGCCCTTATATGTGTTAATGCTAGCAGAAAGGAACAAAAGGTATCTGATAAGGCACAGAGCTTGCTGGTAGAAGTTAACACATCAAAACATATTTTTAAAACTGCATCAGAGAATTTATAATGGATCCGTGCTTTGCATTTTGAGGTGACAGAGTTCTCGATCTGGTAGAAAGTTCCCAAAGCTCAATTTACTACATTGTCAAAATATAGCCTGAGGGGACAATCTGACTTACAGCATCTTTATGACTGGTGATGAAAGAACCTCGCTTGGCTTTTAGATCCCAAGTTTGGCTCAAGATAGTGCAGTAGAGAACAGAACATCATCTATTTTATGCTGAGTGTTCACAGTGTTCCTCTTCAGCACAGAATTAGGTTTTACTCTATCAAATTCTCACACAGCTCGCTGATGGGTTAGCATTCACACCTTCAGATTTTGGGGATATACTTCACACTCTGCATTGTTACTGTACAGATTACACTGTCCTCATGTCATTGTAGCATCTGTAATGGAAATCTTTAGAAAATTCAGGGAAAAACTGCATCTTTTAGAAGGCCACGGTATGTCTTATTCAGCCTTGGAGAGACTTCAGAGCACAGTAACCACATTAATTGGACATAATGTGGACAGCCAAGTAAAGCTCAGTTACTGTGCAGATTTTACTGCTCTTTGTCATGTTGCTTCAAAACACATTTCATGTTTTAACTAGTCATATATACATATGAAAGCATTTCACAACACTGGACAATGCTACAGATGCACAAGAAATAATTGTTTCACAAACATGAAGCAATCTGCACAAATATAAATACTGTGGCCCAAATCTGTTCTAAATTATGCTTGTTCAAACTCATGGAAGTCAGCTAGTACCACTAACAGAATAGAATACATAAGAGAATGTAAAAATATAAAATATGGCTCTAGTGTTCAGCTATCCATGGTCCAAACCCTGCCAGCCTACCATCACTTGCATCCTACTACTTTACCAGCATGGTTTTAGAGGAAACAAGAAAAATTCTGGGATTTCTAGTTCTTTCATGCAGTGGAGGACACAAGTCCAAGAACATATGGGCTTAAATGTGTCAGCATCCTACATCAGTCTTAGCTGAAGAATGTTATTAATTTTCGTGGGTGGAGTCCAAAATTGTAATGCCGTATGAACACACAGTGGCTGTTTTTGTAATGCGTATGTCACAGGAAGCATATGTGTAGCAGTCCAAGGATGGCATTTTAACTTGATTTCAAGTGATTTTCTGAATTGTAATACCCTCAAAAGATGAAGTACTGATGGTGCCAGCAGGGTATTTCACAACTTTTGTCTTCGCAGTTTCATCCAGTCACCTCAATTCTGACCTCTAGGATATCATGCTACTGCAGATCTGGACTCCACACAAAGCTGTTTCAACAAATCTCATTTTTCTCTCTAATACACAGCATGTGACTTCAGGATTGGTATTTCCAACACTGAACTGAATTATACCAGTGCTGTATGCTACTCCAGGCAAAAAGCAAGACTAATAGCAGAAGATTCTTTGCCATGCTAACTCTAACTGAATTTCAATCCCGATCTTCTCCAATGAATTAGCCTCTCTACCAAACTCACAGGTACAGGCAGATACTGTGGGAATCAGCCATGAAACTGTTCCAACTGGATACAGTGAGGAAAGTATTGCCAAAGGCTTTTTGGCTGTGACTCAACAGGTGGTTTGGCACTGAGATTTCTACCTGTTTGTGGTTTTCATCTCTGGTTTCAAGACAGAAAATGAGATTATACCTTTCAATGCTGCATCTCAAGCAGGCTGTATGCAGAGCAAGGTTTCATTCCAACCAAATCTCTCTCTCTCTCGCAAAGTTGAGGAAAACTGCCAACCACTGCTTCTCTTGACATCAACATGTGATGCAGATGTCAGGAAAGGGAAAAGAAAAGGGAGAGAAGAAAAAAGGAGAATATACCCGTAAGTTTTACATAAACAAGAAACTGTACTTAATGACTACATCTGAAGAAAACAAAATAGAAACTACTGGCTTTAGTATAAGGAAACAGATAAAACCTTGGAACAGCCTAATCTAAGAGGTTGTGGGGTTTTTTCATTTGTGCTTGTTTATTTGTTTGTTTTGGTTTTATACTGTATTAGAATTTTTGTTTGCATTTAGTTCCAGGAGATAAAATACTTTTACATAATAAACTTAAAGGGACAACATAAAAGAAACAAATCTATCATAGCATCAAAATTAAATACTGCATTACTCAGAGAAGACTCTAAGCACCTTTAACAAACACAGCGAAGAGCAGCAGAAGCACTCATAACATATGTTCTTGCCTGCAAACAGCCCAGGGTGCAGGAGGTGGGTTTCATTTTTCAGTTTTTAAAGCCTCCTGCATAGGCCTAACTCTGCCTTTGTTGAAGGTAGTGTTAAAACACATTGAATGCAGAAGGAACTGAATGTGGGTAACTGCATACTTCAAAAAAACACACCCAATATGTTTAACTGATGCCATCGTTTTCCAAGGACAAGAGTGGGCTATGGAATACTACAAATAATAGAGAGCAGTAGTCTAAAGCAAGCTTCTCAGAACCAAGAAAGTATATTTCAGTTCTTTTTCACAGATAATTGGGAATGTGCATCTTTAAAATAGTAGTCAAGAGTAGGTAAAGACTGTCAGGAGATGCTTACTGTGACACAAGTCTCAGTGCTTTTTCATAAAATAAGAGTTCTTCAAAGCAATTCTCAACAACCATTAAGAGAACAGTCAGTGAGTCTGTGCTTTTCAGATTAAAGCAAGAAAATTAAAGTCAGTGCTTCTCCATAGACAAAGATGTAATGAGAATGATTTCAATACGTCAGCATTTGAGTCATCAAAATGGGCCCATATTCACCAATGCACAGAAAAGTAGAATGACCAGCAAGAACTTTTCTTTGCCCTGATAAAACTATTTCAGGAAGTTGTATATGCTTCTTTGCCGATAGATGAGAACCTCATAATTAAACTGTATTAAATCATCTATACTCAGTAAGACTGAGCTGGAGAGAAAATGGAACTATCTGATCTTGATGATATAATCACTTGAGGGAAAGGGACCCCAAAATGTTCTGTTCTTGAGTTGGAAGAATCAGCAAAGTGGTTCTTTTTTCCTCATGAGAAGGTCTTTCCACAAAAATACACCTCTCTGATAACCAAAACAGAATTTTTTCTTCATCTACCTGGAAAAAGGAGGGGGGAAAAAAGAGTGATGAGTCTTTCAGAACCAGCAGCAGGCAAATATTTATTTGACTTTTCTTGGGTAAAACAGTTATTTTCAAGAAAAAGAATTTCCACTTGAAAAATCATTCTGATGGAAAAATGCCTGGCCATGACTACAAAGGATAACACCACTGGCCTCAGCCAGGGGGAGGTGAATGCCAAGGTCAGTGGACTGGGTCTGCCAAGGTCCTCTTGCAGAATCATGGGCACAATGCTTCCATTTGCTGGGATGTTCTGCTCCATTTTTTTGCCTATGTAGACCCTCCCCTCTTCAGGGCAGGAACCGTCTCTCACTGTATGTTGTGCACAGCCTACTGCAACACTCGATGTGTGCTCGATGACTTTTAGCACTACAGTAGCAACGGGGCCTTTTCCTCCTACAGCAGCTCCTCCATGGTATCACGATGAGGAGAAAAATGTGACCTATGCTGCAAGACACTGCTAATCAAACACTGTTGTATAGCATGGGGATGTGGGGGGATGCCTTTTCACCACAGAACTAATCAGGGTTTATACACACAAAATCAGTAAACTATATAGTTCAGTCTTGTGATCTCTGTTCCAAGCTGCCAGAAATAAAGCAGGAAAGAGGGCTGCCAGAAATAAGGGGGAAGGGGGGTAGAGGGGTAGGGGAAGCATCTCCTGTATTCATAATGAAAGAAGAGAGATGACTGGACTAAGAGCTGATGAGGTTACAAGGCAACAGCAGTGCCATGAGTTTTTTGGGCTTAAAGCCAGATGTCTTGTATTTCCTTTGATTGTTTCTAAATAATTAATGGTATTAATTTCATCATGTGACCCACCCACCCCCCTTTTAGTATTTGGCTACCAACACTAAATATAAAGCAGGAAAACGGAATTGTCTATAGCACACTGAATATTGATGCTGTGTATTTGGACTGCAGCAACAGCTGATACCCATATCCCTAAGATTCTATATTCCACAGCATTCACGCAGTGTTTGCATGAAGGAGATGGAGTTGTATCCTTCATACTCCATCCACAAACCAGCTCCACTATGGCATATGGACACTTCATGTTTGAAGTAGTAAAAGAGAGGGTACATCGCTCCCTCTCCACCCACACTAAGATGAACCTGCCACTACTATTTCACGTAACGTTTTCTGGCAAGCTCCCAGTTTTCAGTCATGCTAGTTTGCTTGAAAGAAACACTCAGAGGAGACTCTGCTTGTCTTGCTGTTCGAACAAACAAAATAATCACGCATCTTGAGTTAATGGCCCAAAGCTTAATGAAGATCATAGAAAAGGGGCTGCCTGTGATGGGAGCATTCCCTTCTGTCTTAGCCACATAAACCACTGCTGTTGGCAAAAGAAAATGGATTATGAGGCTAATAAGTAACCCTGAACTCTGGTGTAGACAAAACTTTGCTTGGTACTGTAGCAGTAAGTGGACAAAGAGACCACCAACAACCAGATATAAAAAATTCACTTTCCACAGTTTTCTACCCCAGGGCACTGGCAGCATCAGCAGGAGGACCCGTGTTTCTTTCTCATGGGAATGCTTGGGTTGAGTGTTAGGACCACTGGAATCTAACAGCAGAATTCCTGAATAAAGAAAGAATATTGAAGGCAGATCCCTATATGCATGATTCTATGATATGTACTCAGGAAAAATGTCTGCCCACCCTCCTGTATATTGCAGCCTATTTTCAGCTCCCCATGTCAAGTCTGCAGTCCCACCCATCCAATCTACCTTTTTTCCCTACCACATTCTCAATTGCCTTGAATCCCGTGGTACCTACCGTAGAATCAGAATCATAGAATTGTCTGAAAAGGAAGAGACGTTTAAAGGTCATCTAGTCCAACCCTCCTTCATGAGTAGGGACCCCTCTCTTCAACCAGGTCAGCTTGCTCAGAGCTGTGTCCAACCTGACCTTGAATAGTTTCAGGGATGGGGCACCCACTGCCTCTCTTGACAGCCTGTTTCAGTGGTTTATTCACCATCAGACAGTATTAAATGGGGTAGCTGGGAGGTAACAGAGAAAGAAATCTGACAGCTTGGAGCAGACGCTTGTTTTGTCCAGTAATGTCCCAGACTTCTGAAAGTAAGGATGAAGTAATATGAGGCCCTGACAGATGTCAAAAGAAGTTTCCAAAAGTCTTCATAAAGCCAACCTCATCAAAGCATACTGGTAGGGAGTCAGGTCTCATTTTTTAGATTTTATCGATGGCTCCCTAGCTGGGTGTGATTCTGGAGCTAAACTATCAGATCGAGACTGGTGCATTGTACAGTGACAATTCTTCAGTCAAGGGAAGTGAAACCTGAAGAATTCTCCACTAGAAAGCCTGATCCTAATCTTCATGGACTTGACTTTGAGATTTGCTCAACTGGTTAGAGCACAGTGCTAATAATACCTAGGTTGTGGGTTTAATCCCTGTGTGGGCCATTCACTTAAGAGTTGGACTCAATGATCCTTGTGGGCCCCTCCCAACTCAGAAAATTCTGTAACTTCAGTAAATTTTGACTTGGCAGTCAAGGCCTAGAAATCCTAAGGCATATTTCTTCCTCCCACACCCACAACAGGTTCATAGGAAGAAGTCTGTCTCATTACATGAAGATCATATGAGAAGTACACCTGAGTCCTTCAGCTGGGACTGGAGCAGCACCAAAAACAGCACTGGCCCTGCACACTGCAGAGAAATCACCTGCAGGGAGCATCACCACTGCCAAATCACATCATGAGGCACTGCAGACTGTGGCAGAGTACCCTTGGATGCCAGGGCTCACGCTGTGGGGCTCTACTGCAAGAAAGAAGCAGGATGAATATCACACTGTCTGTGCTGGGAAGAAAACATCTCACCCTCTCCTATTAGAGCTTCTCTAACATGGTTATAAGGGTGAATAAAATTATGGGTTTATGGCTCACGACACATGGAAATGGGGAAAACAATAAAGCACATCAGTTAAAACAAGACGAGGAAAAGTAACATACAACCAAATTTCAAGTGACTCCTTCAGTTCCTACCAGCTACCTACAGTACAGAGTGGTAACACTGACACAAGCAAAAAACACATCAGGAATACCTGATGCCAGAGTCCTCCTCCTTTAGAAGTCATTCACAGAAAATGGGTTCTGCAGCTTTGAACTGGAACAGAGGAAACTGCTTCTAGACAGGAATGATCACAGAAATTACTACAGTGTTTGCAAGGTGGAAACACTGCAAATAGACAAAAATACAGCTCTTTATGAGCAGCCCCTGTATCTAACTGCTTGGTTTTCAGGATTTTGGGAGGTCATGCTAGAGTGAGAAGACAGCATTTTTCCTATGGCATCAAGGATCTCTTAAAGTGTCCACATGTCAGCCTTGGCTAAGAACATTGTTCCTTTGTTCCTTCTTCTGCATTATTTCCCTTTAATGATAGCTTTGAATCCCATTTGTGAGCTGCTCAAATAAATGCAATTATCTTGTTAGCAATACCCTCCAAAATATAACTACCAGTGAATGTAAAAACCTGAAGCGCTAAAAGGCTCTGGGTCTTCCCTTGTGCCCCATCTCCCCAGTGCTCTTGACTGCTTGCTATTATTATATATGGAGTACCAGGCAGGATACATGCTATTATAAATATGTACTGTATTGAAATATATATAGCCCAACTCCCCAGGGCCCAACATTCTAATTAGAACTACAGTTGTGCAAATAACTGATTTATTTGGCTAGATGACCAAACTGAGAACATGGAAAGGGAAAAAAAAAAACAAAAACCAACAACAAAAATCACCTATGTGTTTAATTAAATGGGTTAGTTTTTCATTTGTGTTCAATATATTTTGATTAAAATTGATTAAGTCTCAAAACAAAACCAGAAACCTTGTTCAGAAATATCAAAACAAAATCTTCCAGCTTTCCAAATTTTTTAATTTTCTTCTTAGGTTTTTTTAATCTTTTTTTTTTTTTTTTTTTTTNTTTTGGCTAACCAATATCTGAGATGAGCAGCTTTTAGCAAATAAAAAAAATAATTCAACAGTTTTACCAGGATTTAAATCTAAGGGCTGAATTGTGAGTCAACTAGCTCTTGACTTAAATAAAGAACAGGTAAGCAGGGGATCTGCATTCCCTTCTTGATTCAGCCCCTGTTTTGCACCCAAGGTGAGTTATTATTTAATTTCCTTATGGTTTTCTCTCTGTCCACCCTATGTGTTTGCACTCTCTGAGCTTGGGGTTACATGCACCTCCTACAGCGGGTTTGTACAGCGCCTAAAACAACAGACTGCTCATCTCAGCTGGGGCTTATATGATTTACTAAAATATAAATAACTCCTCAACTGCAGTTTCACTTGCATATATTTAGCAGCCCATCATGGGAACATCAGCTTCTTTTTTAATTAATTACTTATTAATAGGTATAAAATATGAACGGACAGCAAGCCTGGATTTTTCCTGCTTCATCAAGTTCAGCACTCAAAGAAAGCATCTCGTGTACAGCTACCAGGAACCAACAGGGACATGTAATGAATGAAGCCTGAACCCCAAGATCCCCTCAGCAATTCTGTACCCCCATTATTTGGGGACAAATCCTCTTCTCCCTCCAGGCAAGGAAGACTAGCTGGATTGAAAGAGCTGGAAAAAGTGAAAAGCCTCACAGGCAACCCTGTGCAGCGCTTTAGGCACAAAGTTGTCACCAGCAGGAATGGGAAATGCAAGTTCAGTATCTGCAGGGAGGTTGAAACAGCCTGTGGGACTGCAAGGAAGAGGTGTGCCTGCCTCTCTTTTGAGGATCCCATGTATTTCACAAGGCCAGCTTACCTAGTTGAAAGACAACTGGAGCTCATTGAAAAATAAACAGCACAGGATTAGAAAGGACTGCAAAACTATGAACTCTTCAACTTCCACATAGAGCACTCAGGGCTGGGGGTGGGGAGGATTCTGAGAGCATACATGGCTGTCACTGCCAATAAAGTCAGTCACGTTTTTAAAACACTGGGGACGGAATTCAAATGTACCCCATTATGACTTGAGATGTACTCCCTGGGTACAAAAGGTGCGTGGGTTACACCAAGCTCGTGTGTTCCTTTGCTGTGACTCTGAAAGGCAGTGCAAAGTGCAGATGAGAAGGAAGGAACTGTGGAGCATGTGGCACCATAATTCCTACCATAGGGGCCTGGTCAAGGGTGCCTCCAGTGTCCTGGAGTCCCATGGCAGCTTTAAGCTCATGCTAGTTTTCTCCATCCCTGGGGCTGCTGCTCAGCTCTAGGAATCCCCAATGCCATTTCCCAGCCCCAAGGCTGCACCTCAGGCACAGCTCCTGCGAGGGGTTGTGAGAGGGAACAGCCCAAGCCAGCAGTGCCAAAGCAGTTCTTCTCTGTCCAAGGACAGCACTTGCAGGAGGCCATTCCACTCAGCATACACATGCTCCCCACACCATGCTGAAGGAGCAATTATCATGGTTAAAAATAAATCATCCTCCCTGTCGATTGACTGTACTTATTGGCTACTGCTGCCATCTAGCCAGATGCATCTCTGGCATTCGTGGAATGAGCCTTGAGCCTGTTTATTTTCTCACTGCTGTTTGGCCTGAAGCAGGGATAAAGGCATCCCTTGTTACTCACTGCCATTGCAAAGACAATTGTAAACTTTCACAGGGTTTTCCTTTTTTTTTTCAACAGGTGACAAAATACTCCGTAACTGCAGGTGCTCTGGGACACAAACAGGAAAATGCAGATCAGATGCAGCTGTAGCTGGAGTAAGGGAAAAATCAAGATAAAGGCAGCAGATGAGAGAGTGCTAAAACAAGCAAAGAAATGATTGAGAAATGGCAGTTAGCTATTTTCGTTGCCAACTTACTCTTGCAAGGTAGCTATAACACAATAATTTTATCTATTTTGTTATTGTGCCAAATTTTTGCAGGTGCTACCAGGGGAAGTTTGTTGAAAAAAGGGGTTTTGAACATTACTGGAAAAGGATGAAGTTGTCAACTCAAGTTAGCACTGGAGGATGTGCTGGAGGTCACAGCTGAGGAGCACTGGCTGGTGTTACTGGACTTGCAAAGTAGGAATGATAAGGATAAGGTTTCAGAGAGCTTCTGATTCAGATATATTTGTCTAAGAATTTGGTCCCAAATTCAGTCAGGAATATGTGCATAATGGGGGGCTCACTTTGCCTCCATCCCTCCATCTCCTTTTGGTATATATGGCATAAAATAAGTTGAAAAAAAATTGTATTCTAAGGAGACATAGAAACTGAAAGATTCAGACAGTTTCATGGCCTGATTTCTGTCCACAATTCAGCTCTAAAAAGCCAAAGCTAACTTCCAGACACTGTGGCCTTTTACTTCTCTAGACAACCTGGTTTCAGAGCCATATCCAGCAATGTAATAAGCAAGAGGTGAAGCGCAATGGGTAAAGAGAAAATAAACATGGCTGTATCATAAAATACAGTGATTGCTCTCTATCCATAGTGTTCCAACCAAACAAAAGGGAGAAGGAGGATATCAATAAACATCGGCAAACTCGAATTTATTTTACTATACTTCCCATTCCACCAGAGAAACAAATAAAATGTTGCATTTTGCTTCCCTGGTTTTCTTAACTCAGAAAAGGGAGGTTTCATGGATAATCCAGAGTAATATTCAGCTGTGAATCCAATTTATGCAGTGGGATAGGATTAAAAAGAGAACAGAAGGTCTGGATTCTGAACTTGCTGTAACAGTTTTGATTTGAATAGAACCCAAGTCTTGAAATGGCTTGTTTTCCACTTCTGGTTTGGAGCTGGTTGAAATACTGCCACAGTAGCACTTCCTGTAATATTTTAGTCCAAGATCCTCATTATTTGGAACTGAACTCAAAAGATTTTGGCACCATGAAATCCAAACAAAACTCTGTTCCTCACTCAATTGGCCCAGAAGTCAACCCAACCTTAATCTGGTTCTGAGTCCAAATCCAGCTTCAGCCCATTTCCATTGTTATATAGATAATGCCATAATACCATCTCTAGCCTCAAGATTTATGATGCCTCCTCACAGGATGCATATTTGTGTGTAAATACATAAATCACATCAGATAAACAAAGCAGACATGCCAGAAAACAGGGGGGGAGGGAAGAGGAGAGATACCTACCAAGCAGTTTGTCTCTAAAGTGTTGCCAGTTGTGAAAGGACTCGTCGTGCTAATATCCCCTCATTCAGACTCTTACAGACACGCTAAGAGCGTGACGGCTGGCAGGCAGTGCATTTAAGTGCTGTTACTGAGGCCCCCAAATATTGACAGAGTGCCAGACTCTGAGAAACTATTGATGTATGCAGCCGGCCGCTGCTCCAGACACCTCTCAGACAGAGTCTTTAAATGTCACAGATTAATGAATTTTCATGAAATGGAGAATGAGAGAAAGAATTGAAAAAAAAAATATATCCCACAGCACCAACATGAAAGCATCTTTTATCCCTACACAAAATTCTGCCCTCAAGCCTCAAGATTCCTAATAGATTATAATAGATTGTAAGTCAACATGAGATACGGGATGGAGGAGGTTAGACCCTCTGGATCACGCAGAGCATCCTCAAACAAAGCCAATATGTGAGATGTTCATTTACAAAAAAAAAATGGTGAGAGTCAAGGACCACTCAGACCTTTGTTTCATTTTAACCTAAACCACAAACTACAAAGCTTAAGGGGGAGAGTTGGTTAAATATTTTTTATCTGAGGTACACATGCTGCCAAACTGCAAAATTCAGCTGTTGACTTTGAACAACCCTAACTCTAGAGACATTGAGATAGATAGATGTACTTGGATCCTCTCTTAGTATTTGATCTTGTGTTTGATCTTACTCAAGAAATTGCCAAAGTTATGATAGAACATTTTTATGCCATCAGATAAACTAAGTACGCTGATTATTTCTTTTTTTTTTTTTTTCATTTATATCAGGAACTCAAATATGTATGCAAGAACTTCAAATATCATTAAAATGTAATAATGTAAAATGCAGTTGGAGTGTAAATGGCAAATCTATGCACAACACATCACTTAAAGAGAAAGGAAGTGAAGGGATGATGCAGATGATGTATGCAGAGGTAAAAATGGGTCATTTATACCCTACCATGTTAAAAATACAGTCCCTCTGCACAAAACCACTTGTGGGTGGGGTTCCGTGAGCCATTTCCTCCCTCCTTCCCCCAGTTAAGGATTCCTGCATTCCAGGGGCTCTACTACCCCCACTGCCCTTGGGCTGTCCTGTAGGATTTGTCTTCAATGCAATGACAGCAAGTGGGGTGAGCACCAATACAACCAGCTTCTTGCTGGCTGCCTCCTTCCCCCTCAAAAGCACAGCTGTCTGACACCAGTGACTGGGAAATGGAAGCTGGTGCCACCACAGCAGCCAGGCCTGCTGCAGGAAAATTTGGGGAAGCTGACAGAACCCTGACAAGCAAAGGGAGTGCTTTAAGAAAAGCCAAGCAGCAAGACTCTGTGGTTTTCCATGCTGTTGGAACAAGTCTAGAGGAGGGCCATGAAGATGCTCAGAGAGCTGGAGCACTTCTGTGATGGCAGAATGAGAGAGCTGGGGTTGTTCAGCCCAGAGAAGAGAAAACTCTGTGGAGATGTCAGAGCAGCCTTCTGGTACCTAAATGGGGCTGACAAAAAAGATGGTGAGGGACTTCAAATAAGGACATAAAGTAATAGGGCAAAGGCTAATGGCCTTAAACTGAGAGAACATAGATTTAAATTGGATATGAGGAAGAATTCTCTATGATGAAGCTGGTAGGGCAGTGGCACAGGTTGCCCAGAGATGTTGTGGATAGTCCATCGCTGAAAGCATTTAAAACTAGGCTGGATGGGGCTTTGAGCAACCTGGTCCAGTAGAAGGTGTTCCTGCCCATGGCAGAAGTGTTGAAATTAGGCGATCCAACCATCCTACGAGTGCTGCAGAAAAGTCAATATTCTTCAGTAAAAACTGTTCTCATAACTTCCCTCTCTCTCTGGCTATATGAAGCTTTGCTCACCACAGCCTTTATAAAATCTTACCACAAGAACAGGGACTAATGTGCAGGGCTCAAGAGGTGCTTGTTTTCACATCATCCTATCAGTCAGATTATTTGTGGCAACCTTTGCCAAAGGAAAAAAAAAATCGAAAAACAAAGCTGCCTTTCTGTGTTTGAAGCCAAGTGGAAACAACAGCAAGGACTCTGATGGCAACCTTCAGCTCCTCACGACAGAGGAGTCTTTGGTTTTCCAAAGCCAATACACTTCTGTTGGTTGGCACATCTGGCAATTAACTGTATCAGGGACTACGACAGCCATTTGTATTATCCATTCTTGTCACTACCCAAAGCATGTCCTCCCTCGCACCATAGATCCCACGACGACCAGAGTTGCAGCAGGTTCTCCAACACCTTTATCCATTACCTGCAATTCTACAAATGATCTGGATGAAGCAACAAGTAGCCAGGGAGAAGATGGAGCACATGTATGTGTAGGAAGAGAATACAAATGATTTATTAAGCACAGGAGAAGGCAAAATGTCAAAGCCTATCTATTCTGAGAACAATTTCTGTACAAACAAAGCAAAAGAAAAATCAGTATTTTTCACATAGAGAACTATTTTATACATAATTGCAAATTTAGGTTAAAACACTCAGTACTTTTTCTTCAGGACTTTTAAAGAGTCTGTCTTTAAAACCCTGACTTCTTTTGCAAACATTAGAATACACAATCCTTGTCCCTTTTTCCTTTGCACACCAGCATATGAACAGCTGATCTAGTTCCATAAAGCTCTGCACCATCTCAAAGACTGGGAGAGCAGAGGTGCGCAGAAGTTTAGAAGAACTGCAAGTGTTAACGGCTGCGCAAAATTTATCATAGAACAGAAAAAAGTAGAATACAATGTGCACAGAAAATAGCAGTTGCAAAGTAATGAATAGGAAAGCTGCTACAGAATTAAAATTACTAGGTTTTAAGGGGCTCTTGGAAGTTCCTAAGTTAAAACTTCCTCACCAGGTTTAGGATAGTACCACAGGCTGTCTTGCTTTTTCTCATCTTGTCTCTTTCATTATCACCATAAATTTTCCATCAATTAGTTAATTTCTGGTAGTAATTTCTGATTGTCTGTCTCCTGTCTTTTTCTTTCCTCTCCTCCATGTGCATGCTTGTGCATACATCACAGATCACAACCAGCTTACACCCCCCTCCTTGTTAAAAGTCCCACCTCTTCTGCTGACTTACTGCACTCTTAATCAAAAGGGCAGGAGGAAGCCGCCAGGATTCATTCTTCCCCCTCTCTCCTCTTCTCTCCCTCCCTTTTCAAATGGCACAAATGTCAAACTTTCTAAAAGGATGTTTGGTATAGCAGAGTTCAGTCATGTAACGAACAAAGTTGGTATGATCAAAAGGTTGCAGGGCTGCCCACTGCTAAAGAAGAGAGGGAAAAAAGGATACGGGGATCTTTTCTAAAGTGTGAAAGAACACATGAGACAACTGTTGCTACTGGAAACACCATGTCTATTAGCAGCAGTGGGGGGTCTGAAACACCAAAACCTAGGTCCAGAGTCCAGATTCCCTGAAAAATAGGGCTGTTCTGATCCAATTTGCTGCCTGTGAAGAAACAGGGACAGACACAGCTATGGAACTGAAAGCTTTTTTTTTTTTTTTTTTTTTCCTTTGTGCTTTGCATCATTCTATGGAAAATAAGTGAATCTATGTGGAAATAAAGCATTTAGTTTTGTAGTCAAAGTTGCTGAAACTCATCAGATGGAACACAGATTTGCCTATCAAAAATACATTGTCTCTCTGGTATTTTTATACTGCTACCATTCACCACAGTATTTTCATTCTTATTCTATCCACTGCTGAAAAGGAGAGCAAATTATTCCTCCCTTCTACATATCTAAGATTGTTATGATTTTGTAAATCAACTGGTTTGCAATTGTAGAGCACTTCACAATTGCACGCTCACATCTTCCTCTGCATTTCTGATGCAACTTTTCTGGTTTTATTCATCTGTTTATTTGCTCCACTTTCTGAGTCCTTGTGAAAATGTTTGCATCTCCTTCCCAACGTCAACATTAGAGAACAGTCCAGTTAAGACACTGGCTCCTGCAAAACCTCTGCACCCCAGTGGTATGAAAATCAGTGGACAGAATACTCAGCGTGAAGAATCTCTCCATGAGCTCAGGCAGAGTTTTCTTGCCAGAAGATAACCCCAAAAATGTAGACGAAAAAGCTCATTGTCAATATCCATTTAATAGAAAAATCTTAATTATAAATAGCTTTCAGTCCCAGAACAGTAGATGGGAACTTGAGATTAATTCCCCCTATGACAAAGTATGTGAACAATAACCAGAATTTGTAATCAATACACAGAGGACAGAGCATCCAAATTGTAATGGGGATTTGGGATTCATTCCCAGAGGGTGTAATATATGATTTGGAACAGGTAGACTGGGATTAATTTTTGATTATGAAATATTTGAACAGCAATTTTCAACTTTTAATGAAGAGAGGATGTGGACACCACAATTAATATAATTTCTAAGTATCTCCATCATATTTTAGGAGACATGACAGATCACAAACAGCTGTTCGGGTCATTCACAAGCTAAATGTGGGAGTGCCATCTAAAGGAAAGTGCACTAGGATGAGACTCTGGAGAAAAGACAGGCAAAGACTAGAGTTGCACTTTCCCCATTTCTAATAAAACCTGCTTATTGCAAAGTCTGCATTAGAAGTAATTATTCCACGTTTTCTGACTTTACATGGATAATTGTAAGTCAGAAAGCATCAGGATGGGAACATGGCTTTTCTCTTATACTGGAAAAAAATATAAAGCTGTTCACAGGAGAAATAATTCTCACTCTGAAGGCAAATCTCAAAATAGGAGTGTACAAGGTAAAATATATAGAACCTCACCATGTCCTGGGGGAAGAATACAAACCAATTTTCTAATGTCCCTTAGAATACAATAACCCAACATTATTTGCCTAGAATGAAGATGAGTGAGCTGTGAATCTTACCCTTTTCTGTTGATTTCCACAAAATAATTTTATGTTTTCCTCACAGGCCAATGAGTAATTTTAATGATTATGAGCTGCATCTGTAGCCATGTAAGACAAGATAGATTTTGTCTATCTGCATATCCTGCCATTTATGAATGTCTGTAACAAAGTGAATTTTCAGGACACAGGTTTATTGTCACAGGGGTAAGAAAATCTAGCCTCCACATCCAGCATTCAGTTGGAAGGGAAGTATCGAGAAGGAAAACGCCTTTCCCTGAAACAGCTGATGGTAGTTGCTTCAGAAGCAGGAATAAAGATGAGATGAACCAAAACCCCATTTCAGCTTGACACATACTTCATTCCTAATTTATCTTTTCAGCCTTGTGAAGTATTTTAAAAGATGCTCTGAATTTCTGAAATGGAAGATTTACCTCTTCCATTTTATGCCTGCTATGGTAAACTTTTGGGTCTTTCACCAAAAAGAGATCAAACAACTCTGGTTCCCAGTGGGCCCACTCCTCCCCTTTCCTCTTAAGCCCTCAGACCCACATCTACCCAAGGATCATTTGCTAAGTCTCCAAAATTATATATAAGTATGCTATCTCTGCCAGACCCTATTAATCATAAACTTCTTCTCATTTCATTTCAGTATTAAACTCATCTTGTTCAAATCTCTAATTTTCCACACTGACAGAGAAGTTCTCTATACATCATTCAGTTCTCTTTCCTAGATACGTTCAGAATTACAAAATTCATTCAAGCCCATCTGATCTCTTCTCACTAAACCTTCTGCCTTGCACTGACTGACAGAGAAGAATTAGCCTTCTTTCTGTCAGGTATACATCTTTTCCCCACAAAAGTATGTGAAAACATCCAAATACAGCCAATGACTCAGCTTTCCCTTATACTTGTGTCTTTGCTCTACAGAGCAGTCATTTTACGGAGCAGCAAGTCCCACTGACATAATATCAGACAGACTACTGATACTTTTAAAGTAAAAACAACTCTAGCTGTATGGCAGGGTACCACACACTGAAAACAGCAACATGGATGAAGTGGTGCCATCAGCACCCCTCATTCTAGTGCAAGCAGGAAATCTAACAATGAAGTCATGCTACAGAGTGACGATGCTGAGCCTAATACATCACAGGTCATCCTAAGTCATTAAAAAGTAAAATTTGCCAACCACCATTTTCCTCAGTGATCCTATCTAATATAAAACCCAGGTGCAGATCTTAGGGCTGGGAAGAAAAAGCAAGTGAGATATCTTCTGCTCTTTCCCTGTTGCAGAAATATCATCTATCTAACCCAGTGCCACAGCTTCTCTCCAGTTTTACAAAGACACTGAAGCAGCATGCCAGCAAAACAAACTATGGTCTTGCTCTATGGTGAACAGGAGGCCAGACTAGAAGAGCACTCAAACCTCTCTCTGTGTTTTTTTGTTTAGGTTTTTGTTTTGCTGAACCAGACATTCAGCAGAAATGATTATGCCTTCCCCAGAAGATATGTTCAACAGTGAGTTTGGTGCTCCAGAGCTGAGCCCAGCCCCTGCTCTGCCCTAGGGCCAGGTATCATTGCTCTGAGAGGCTCTGAGTCCCAACAGCAAGTTGCAACCCACATCATTACTGGGGACCAGAGCCCTGCACTCACACATCACACACAGGCTACAGCAGCCCTTCTGGAGAGCTAATCAAAGCAGCTATGGCAGCAACTCAGAGCCAGATGGGCTCCATGAGGACACGGTGTTAGATTAGTCACCTTACCAATTTCTGCCTCAGTATCCCCAAGTGTTAATTAGTTTTTTGGCACCTACAAGTTAAGAGGGTGGCAGCTTTAGAAGAACTGTATGTTAGGCAGACAGATCGATATTTCATTTTAAAGAACCGTTTCTGTTCTACTATACTTTAGCTGATTTGAAAGAAAACAGACTGTTGCAGGTTTTTGTTTTGGTTTTTTTTTTTTTTTTTTTTTTTTTTTTTTTTTTTTTTTTTTTTTTTTTTTTTTTTTTTTTTTTTTTACTAAAAACCTGTAGAAGAAATTGTTACAGTCTTTTACAACCATAATCTGGAAGGGTGTCCCATTGTAATATTTTCAAAGAGAAGTTGTGCATGCAGTATGTATGTGCATATGGTGTTTATGAATTGTTTTTTAACTTTAGATATTTTATTCATTTTTCCACATGGTACAAGTAGAACACACATCTTTGTTGGACAGACACCAACACAGTAACATAGCTTTAGATTTCAGGCATTCAAGACTCAGTGGGACAATAGGCTATCTCCATGCCAGGACATCAAGTCCTGAAATTAGGATGCATGCCATCAGGCAGTTCATATCTCACTGAAGATACTCAGCCCTCAATACATTCAGTTATACTAAATGAAGGAAACTGTAACCACTTCCAGTTATTTCATACACAGATAAGGACCATGAGAACTTTGTGTCTTGGCATACAACACCCTATTTTGATTTCACTGTACTGTGGGATCTGCTGTTATCCACAGTTTGTGGGCTTTGTTGTTTTTTTTTCTTACTTGGAGCATGCACACAGCCAGCATAGTAACTTCAGTCACAACAAGTTTCAGAAGTCCTTAAAGCAAAGGGAAGGGAGTGAGGAATGGCACAAAAAGACCTGGCTAGACCTTCTCAGGACAGCAGCAGAAAGAGCATAGATGCTACTGATACCTGCATCCCTACCCCCAGGGCCAGCAACATGGAGTTCAAATCTCACTTTTGTTTGCAATGTGTGCATATGTGTAAGCTGCTCCTGCAGACTCATTGGGAACACTGAAAGCATACTCTCCAGGATAACTGCCTATCCAGACTCGCTAGTGCTCAAAGTCAGACGAAATGCAAGTGTGAACCACTTACCTCCAGAGCAGAAAGTCTGCCCTGCTACTGCAGACTGCCATGTCTGATAACTATATAAACCTTCTTTATTTAATTTCAAAGCTCCTGTTTCCCTTAAGCTGTACCATGAGCCTTAGGAATCACAAGATTGTGACATTTAAGAAGTAGAGGCAATGATTTAATTGCATTTCCAGGGAAAAAGCTAGGTTCAAGAGCAAAATAAAGTTTTCTTTTTAAAGAATGGAAATACTAATATTATAATGGAACACTTTTTAAAGAAATATAATTTAGCATTGTAAACCATCATTCTGGTAGATGAAATTCAACAAGGGACAAACCAGTTCAGAGAGAATACATAAATATTAATTCTGTTCCCACTGGTAATTTCACACCTATATGGTACCCCAAGGTCTTGAAAACACTGAGTACAAAACATAGCTCTTTCCTACTATCTGGAAAAAGAGACGAGGATAAGGGAAATGAAACATTTACATGAACTTGAGATGCATTGGTTTTCAGATAGACAAACTAAAATGCCTGTGCTGGGTAACCATGGCACACAAAACTTATCCATTGTCCTACTGAAAGTTTTTTCCAGTGCTGGTTTAAATTTGAGGTTTCTTGACAAGCTCTAATGAATGGTTAACCTTTCTTTCCTGATAAAAAGCAAATGCTCCCTGACTTCACTCTTTTCTTGAAATAAGTCCATAGGGATGAAATATACGAGCTTCTGTACACGTGACTGCTGCCTGCCCATTATTTAAATGCTAAAATAAAAAAGGGGGATTTTTTTTTTCCACTCAGGTGCAGCAGGTCCCACCACGGGGAAGGTCAGCCCTGCTCTCCCAGGCACAGACCTGGGGCAGTGCCAAGCCCTCTCACCTCACCCATCCCCTCTCCTCCCGGGTTGCAGGCAGCAATTCCAGCGAGGCAGGGATAAACAGGAGATGTGCTGCTGTAGCCTTGTAGATCGCAGGTGGCAACGAGCATTTATCTTCAAACGCGCCAGGGTAGATATCTACAGCTCAGGAGTGGGAAAGGTCAACTATGTCAGCTATGATGGCAACAAACAACCTCACCAGCAGGCACGGCTGCGTTCACCTCTGGCGGCTCACGGGTATCTCCGGAGCTGGAGCGGAGCACCGCCTACCCCCGGGCATCGACCACCGCCTTTCCCCGGGCATCGAGCACCTTGGCTTGCGGCTCCCTCTCCTTGCCCTGTCTGCTGGGAGCGCGCCGCTGCCAAAGAGGGCGGCAGATAACGCCGGTGCTTTGGAAATGCTCTCTTCCGAAGCCACTGAAGGGATTTATTATTTATAAGCAGAGGGATGAAAACATGAAGTGCGTACATGGGGGCCCGTGTGGGGAGGGCCAGTTGCTGCCAGGCAGTAATTTCACTCTGAAGTTCCTAGGACTTAAATAGCCACTTGAGCTCTGCTCTTGCAGTTTATGATGTCAATAGAACCCCTAAATGAAATTACAGCCTTCTGATACGCAGCGGGGTAGCTTTTTTTCACTGTGTAATATACACGGCCAGAAGAAATTGCACTATATGCAGAGTTTCACTAAAGCAGAGTTTATCATAAGAATGTTCCCACTAAAATATGATTAGGCCTCTTGTTTGCTGGATAACACTTCTAATGAATCAGGGTATGTGTGATAGTCATGTTTTGTGAACGCAGACATATACCCTGAGGTGAACTGGGCACTCCACTGCCTCAAAGCACCAGCTATTTCATTTCCACCATAATTTGCACCTGCTTTGTTTTGCCAGCAGCAAAGACCCATGCTAGCTCTGGAACTCGCCTCGCTTCCAGGAATTTGAAGCTTGCAAAGATGAAAAAACAAGCAAGGAAGCAATGGGGGGGATCTACATGCTGTATTTACAGGTATTTCTATTTTTTAAGCATGCCTGAGCCTGGCTAAACCTGTTCAGTAGCCCTGTGAGGGTGGGGAGAAAAATTTCACTTTTCAGATGGGTGAGACATACACAGAGGTAAAGGTCATAATGATGCATCTAGGATACAGATTCAGGTCTCCTAAAGCCTTTTCCATTTCTGTCTATTCTCATTATGTTACCCATACATTCCCCTTCTCAGCCCAGGACAGGAAGAAAACCCCTTCATCTTACCATGCATAAACCTTGCTATTTCTTTATCCTTGAGGTGAGGACTGACTGCAGCTGATAATTAGATATCTGTAGTTAGTGGCTGCTTTACCTCAGTAACTTGAAATCCCTTTTGCTTTCCTAACTTTCCTCATCATATGATGTAATTCAAAATGAAGTTTCGTTTTCTTTTCTGAATTACAGGAAGGAAAATTAGTGCTGTTTCAATGTTGTTACCCAGGAAAACAAGCTGTTGTTCAACTTTTGGAAAAGAGAGGCTTACAATATAAAATAAGAAAACAAATTGAGAATACGTTAAAATGGAAAACGTACTCAAAACAAGGCATTTGCTTTTATGTACTTTTATTGCAAAAATTGTCTCTGGATACTGCTCAAATTCTTCTACTTCTGAAGCATCCCAGCACCTATGAATCTGCCTTCCTTTATCATTGCATCTTTTTCTGTGCTTTGTTCTTGTCTGATGCAGTTAACACTCACAAAGCAACAAGCATATCACATCAAGCAACTGTGCAGAAAACAGTAGTTCTCATTCTACTACATAAATATATATTCTCTTCCCCAAGAGCATAAACTGGTGGTTTGAACATGAGGAAAAGAATACCATTTTCCCCTTGCTTTCATCAGGCAAAGGAAGATAACTTCCCCACTTTATCTATGGGTATCTATGGGTAAAAGAGAGAGGTTTAACTTGGCAGTGCATGCAGAGCACTTTGGGATTACCAGTCGGAAGGGATGTTGTAACTAAAATGGCTACTGCTAGAAGCAAACAGTGAATGTATGAAAGAATGACTGTATGTACATATTTTCATTTTTTAAAGCAACTATGATAAACTATTATGCAGTAGATAAAGAAGCTACTACTAATGAGACAATTTATCATCTTGCCATCCTAAAGTGTTTAAACAGAGGGTTAGAATATGATTTGAAACTGCAGATTTTCACCCTAATTATTTTAGACCATAGACAAACTATTATAACCTTGGCCTACCATCAATAAGCAGCTTATACCATAATAAGAAAGACTGATGAATTCTTCCACATTACTATAAATAAATACCAGCAAAGACAAGTTCCTTTGCTACCAGAGAGACTTGGGAGAATAAATAAATCAATGAAATTATTTAAACATGGAGATATTTGGAGCAACACAGAGACTCTTAAAAAAGAGATTAAACATTGTTTTTCCTTCTTGGTGAAAGATGCCAGAGTGACAGCCCTTGACTTCAGTATATCTAGAGAACAAGTGTTATACAGGCAGAAGTTTGAAGTTTCAGACATTTAGCACTGTGCTTTGAGAACTTTCCATTTCAGAAGTACTTATGTCTTTCAGACTTACACTGCCTGGAGGGAGAAAGTAAATCAGAGATAAGCTTCAAAGATCAGACCCAAAAGTGTGTGTGGGCGTTCAGTATAGCCCATTCAGAGAAGAGAAAAAAATCCATTATGTTTCTATCTGTGATGTGAACTGCCTGAAAGTTTGGGATGTTCTGATCTGTCAGCTGCTTTGAGTACACTGCAAAAAGGTGATGCAACAGCCAAGTTGGGATCTTAACATCAATTTAGTCAAAAGCTAGGACCATTTGGATTGAGGCATTGATGTATGTAAAGGTTATTTCTATGTGTTTGTAATACTCTTTACTGAAGGGATCAGCCAACTTAATTGCAGGTTTTGTTGAGAGCTGGTGATTTAGTATAAGTTCAGAGAGAGGTCTGCAGCACCAGGGAATGAAGAGAAGCAGCTAACCCTTGCTGCTCAGTGCTGAAAGACATCTGCAGTCAGCTTGGGGCTTTGTACATGAAAAAAGAGTTCACAGCTCTTTATGGTTCTAATGCAAAACCAGATGGACCTGGTTCTGTCTTCCACTTGAAGTTTTAAGGCTTAGTAAAACTTAAGGCTGAAACTGAAGCATGGGGAGGGACTGACAACCCCACATAGACTGAAAACAACAAAAATATTTGCAAAAATTGCCAGGGAGTAAAGCCACCAAATCCTACATGACTTTACTTAGTGGTTCTAAGAAATAGTGAGTACCTTACTACAGGTTGGATGTGACTTGACACTGAGATCAGTTCTGAAGTCAGTGTCAAAGCCTCTGACAATTTCAGTGGAAAACTGCTCACCACCAGCCTGTATGTACAGTTCTAAAGACTCAGGATGGGCACAAAACCAGGGAAAAGGTGACTGGAGCTCTCTCTCTGTATGTCACAGGTGACCAGCAGTAGTCAAAGAGGGGCTGCCTCCCTGGGTGTCACAGCGACAAGCTTGTTTAAACACCTGCAGAATAAATGCTACTCAAAAGCAAGGCAAGGGTGAAAGAATGCTGCCTAGTTAATACCCTGTGCAAGATATGTTGGTTCCATTAAAGATCTTGGTCTTTTGCCAGTGACATGTTTCAAAGAACAGGATAATAACTCAAAATACAAATATTTTGACTGCTACCCTCTGTTTCTTATATGCTTATTTGATAGAAGTAGCAAATGTTATTCAAGAAATTATTCATTTCTTCAAGTCAGATAATATGGAAGATGATGGAGGATGAATGGAACAGCCCACGCATTGCCCTGGCCTTCTTTAGCATTACAGCAGAAAAATATTAACAGAAGTGATATGTTCAGTGGGGCAGGAGAGGACAAAAGGAGACAATCTGGGCCTGGAGCTAGAGGTGCTCATCCTACTTTTTTTTTTTTTTTT
>WEIU01018328.1:205106-227239 GCA_013389925.1 Aegithalos caudatus
AAAAAAAGGAAAACACAACAACAAAAACCTTTATTTCCTGCTTCGCCGCGGCGGCCCCGAGAATAGAAGCCTTGACACATCAAATTCTGGGAGCTCACCACTCACCAGGGCTGTGGTTCCTGGTCCAAGCAGTGACGAAGGAGAATCACCTCACAGTCTCTGGAGAGTGGCAGGGGGTGGCCGCGAAGCGCGCCCTGCGCCGATGGGCTTTTTGAGTTCGCTCTGTTCCAGAGACGAGTGCCGAGGCAGAGAAATTAGGGAGGGGAGAGGTGGGAAGGAAAATCACTGGAGCCTCTTACGATCAAACTTCCACTAAGCAAGAGGAAATGTCTTATAAATAAACAACAGCAAGAGAAACAAAAAATCCATCCCGTCCTGCCAGAGGAATGTACATTATTGTCTCTCGACGGAAAACTTTACACCACACCAGAAAGCAAGAAAGCAGCCATTTCTCCTGAAGCTACCCTCCCTTGGGTGGGGAGGAGGAGGGCAATGCAAACTTGGAAAAAAAAAAATAGGAAGTATTTCTCTACTTATGATTCCAAGTAGACAAACAAAACTGTCCAAATTCAACAGACGTCACTATTCCAAGGTTTCACGCAGCACTACATTTCTTTAGATCTGATGATCGTCACTCCACCATTAGGGCACATTCAAGGAGGAAGTTCAAGGCAAGGGGAAGGAGGAGAGAAGGTCACAACATATGTATGTGTGAGTGTAGATCTGTATACATATGTTTCTATATTTATTCATTCATAATATTGACATTTTATGCATTTTATGATTCATATTTATAAGAATAATTTTATATATGTATTAAAAAAACTTGAGGGACATGACATTCTCTTCTCTCGTATGTCCCCATAATTTTTTGAGATTTACGGGTCAGAGTTCCAATGTCTTCCTTCTCATCTCACAAGACTGCAACTGTTACCTTAAAGTGAACATGTTATTGTACTGCAGCTCACAAGTGACACGCGTTTGGTGATTTCAGTACAGTCCCTGGCTTTGCAAAAAACTATTGCGTGATTTGGCACGATGCACGGCAAATAGCAGTCTCTTTATGAAGAAGTACAGATGGCAATTGAAAGAGTAATTCAAATAATTTATCAAGCACATTTGGAGACCTAGAATGGGGGATGGCCCGAGTCTATGAGAAACCAGTATGCTACAAGTCATTATTAGCAAGCTTATTAAACCTGCCTCACGTGCACAGCAGTGAAAAATCAGAGATTGCTGATGGGAACTGAGGTGCTTGGCAGTGCTGGGTTTTGGGTAATGACTAGGAAAGCAGAGTATAGCAGGTGAGGACCTACTTGTGAGGAGAAGAGGGACAAAAGACTGAAAGACCATGAAGTGACCAGAAATGGCTTGGCAATCTCAACCTGAACTTCTGTTCTAGGGTACTTCACCATTTGAGAAAGAGATGCGGTGCTGAAAGAATGTAGTGCCCACCCCAACATTCAGCTTACCAAATCTCAAAAAAAAATCCTTATCTGTTGAATTCTTGAGGATGACTGTATTCACAAGACACAAGTGAAAACATGTTTTTTAAACTAATTAGTTTTACATCTGTGCATTCTTGTTGGCAAAGTAATGCTGTCATAGATTTTTCTAGCAAGTCAGTCTACAATGCAGGTGGGTAAGACAGAGACAAGCATAAGATTGAAGTATGGCTGAAAATAAAAGCCAAGAGCCTTTAATGCAAAATTTATAGTAAATCACAGCTTCTTGAGGCTCAGATCTTTAGGAGAAGAGACTGTTTCTGTAGCTCTACAATACCAAGGTGATCTTCATAAGATAAAAGAAGGAGGCATTTCCAAGAGATTTTTTAAGGCAGAGCAGTAGAAGTTACATTACTGACAGAGCACTGGGAGAGCTGTGGGAAGGATGGAGTCTCATTGATCCCACCAGATTAATTGACAAACTGTAAATCTGACCATCCAGCTCGTATGAGCTGATACCAAAGAGGTCCTTATTCTGGAAGGGTGCTGGGTGACAGGAGAAGCTGTTAGCTGATGTGACCTCACTAAGAAATGCTTTGCTCATTTACAGATCAGCTCAGCATTCACTTCTCTCACTACCTTTACGTTTACCAGCATTTCCAGAAATACTGGAGAAAACTGAGACAAATGAGAGCTCCTGCAACTGAAACCCTATTAGTGAGAGGTGTCCAGAGAGCTGAGTGCTCAGAGAGCAGAGGCACACAAAGAATAATGGAACAGAATTTGAAATAATAATTCTTGTCTGTGATGAGGAAAACCTTTAACATTTCTAAGCAGGAAACACAATTAGGAGGCTGATCAACTGACCTTAGGCTACCAATACCCTAGCTGCCTTTAGGAGATTTACATAGACGGAAGTGGGGGCAGTATATGGCCCTCTGTGTTTAGTAAGGCATTTGCTAAACAGTCCAGAGATCAATAGCAGACATTAAATTAAGCACTCTGGCCTTATTATTTGGTATCATTAAGCATTAAGGATGGCTGTACTGTAAACACAGGGAACGGAGAACTAAATTAAATCTTCTACTAAAAAAAAAGCCTATGAAGTTTCTGAAAATTAGACTAAACAAAAAAAAACAAAAACACATGCAGTGAACAGATCACGCAATTGTGATAAAAATCTCAGCAAATTCCAAGTGTCTGCCTGTCAGTGCAGACTACTTCCATTACAGACTTCAGGAGACTGAATTGTGCCATTCTTGCTTCACTAGCATTAACAGTGGCCACAGCCTCAGAACTGCAAAATAATAAGAGCCAGGAGGACAATTATTTTCCTCAGATTTTTTATTTTGACATTTCCCATTTGTGTCCTTTTTCAAAGTTTTAATTTGGTAAAGGCACTTTTCAGCCTGTCTTTTAACAGGTCACTAATAACTTGGGATGCAAGACCTCGTATTTCATTTTTTTGCTGCTGCCACCACTAAATATTTCATTTAACTTGAGTACAGCAGACCACTCTGGAAGGTTAATTTTTTCCTTCATTTCACTATACTGTTTACAGACTAGATTTTGTGACTCATTATTTGTATTAGGCTAGTTTGATTCTACCTGTTAAAGTAAATTAATAGATTGCCTATCAAAACACTTTAATTCTTTAAGTAGCTTAGTGAGGTAACTGTACTGACTTCCCTTTTTCTTGAGAATTTCCATGTTTCCTATATGGAAATAACTGTGAGTCTTGGAGGTGTACCTAGTTATAACACAAGATTGTTCTATATAATATTTTTTTAATATTCACAACCATGTTACACGTGCAAATATAAGCATATACATTTCTGGATGTACATCTGTACATACACACATACATAAAAATAAAATAATCAGAGTTTTATTTCCTCCCCCTGTCTTGGCTGTCAGAAGACCAAAGGCATTTTTCAGCAATCGTACATATGCACACACAGGGAATACAGTGCTAAACACAATAACTCCCAAGGGTTTCTCTGCCTGCCTTGTATCAGTACAGAGAGGACAAGCCTCAAAAAGGGTGATGCTTTCCCCATCTCAGCAAAGAAGGAGAGAAGAACCCCAGCAGAGGGAGGAAGGTGCTTGGAAACCCTGACTTTTCTTTCCTCCCCTCCACGTGTCCCTCCACGAGCTAAAGTCCTGAGCTTAGAGAAAGGCCATTCGACAACCAGACCTTGGGAGCAGCTGCAGATAAGCACATAGAGGTTAATTCTGCTTTTTGCTCCATTAACCTCTGCTCCACCTTTGTGACACCCTCAAGGAAGAAAGACAGGAAGACAGCGCAGCCAGGACAGCCGGGCAGGTGCAGGCGGCCAGGCAGCACTGCAGGGGAATTGCACCACGGTAGGGCTGCCTCTGCATCCTGGGCTTCATGGACTTTGGACACCTGTTTGCTTTGCTCCTGCCAGTACTGCCTCAAGCCTAAACACCTGCAGGATGCAAGTATTGCCTTCTCTGCAAGGCAAGCTTCATCGCAGTGCCCTGCAGCTTTTCCCTCTGCTCTATGTTCCTACATATAGCAGGAGACACACAGCCTTTGGCAGTGGGTGCAAACAGATGAGATAAACAGAGATGAAATAAACCTAGTGGAAAAGTCTTCTCCAGCTGTAGTGTCTCTACCTATAAATAGACATTTTCCTGCTATCCTCCATATGCAAACACAGAGTTGAGAATTTTTTGTTGTTTTCTTGTTTAGTATAAAGCAATTAAAATGTAACAACCTCTCAGAATCTTCCTTTATGTAAAAAAAATAGGTCATGGGCGCAGAAGCAGTCAGTCATGGTTTGGAGTGGGCAAGCAAACAATTTTCATTTGATTGTGCCCTTGTTTTTGTAACTAGCTTTTCTGCTGTGACCTGCTATACTTACCCTGTCTGCTGTGCTAACCAGCAACATGCCTTTTTAATCTGCCTTCCTGGGGTCTGCATTTGATTACAGCATTCATGTTCTATTTAGATTCTTTTGAATCATGCCCTGTGGTGCTAGCACGAAAGGTGTTATTTATAAAATGAAATTCTGTTGTATTGCAACTTGGATTCAAAGAGGACAAGCAATATTAAATACTTACTTTATTTAATAATATCTTGGATTTATTAACTCAATTTCATTACAAGATTAGAGACGGTAACCTGGAGGGTGTTATTAACTAATAAACAGGCTTCAGGCAACTTTGCCCTATATAAAATAAAATAAAAATACATATATATGTATTTAAATTACTTCTGAGGGCCCAGACACACATCTCTGGCTCAAAAGTATGGCTTTCTCGATACATAGCATTTCTTGATACATTTCTCATATATGCAGAGATCTCTTGGCTGGAATCCACTAAGTTCACATCCCTTTAGGACAGTGGGCATCCACACTCAACAGCTACCCCAAGTGACCAACTCTATTTAGTTGGTTGCATCCCAGGTGGGATGAAGTTTACCACCCAGCTGTGGCAGAACTGATGCAGGCTACAGTTACTTCAAACCATTGTGGGCAGCCCACCAGAAACCATGAGACTGTGCCAACCCATCTGCCCCTGCTTGACTTCCCCAGCACCTCAAGGCTCACATTTGTGAGCTGTTGCATGGCTCTTTCTCTCCCTGCATCAGTCCTTACCAAAGGAGAAGCTTCTCCAAAGCATCTGGGGAGACTCGCAGACAGCATGGTATATCTTCCCCAAAAAAAGGCTCCTGAGCAATGAAAAGCTTCTCTTTCCAGAAGATGATGTGAAGGAAAATTCCTGACTGTGCATACTATATTATATGAATCTATATTCTGATACTTAACTCTGACAACATTTCAAACCAGTACGTATTTTGTTCAGCCAGATATGGCACAACTGGCAGTTGAATTGAACTGTAATCTCTTCACCTGGTAAGCTGCAGTACGTTTGTCAGCACTCCAGCCTAGGCACGAGGGTCAGGTTAAGAAATTCACTGAAGGTTGAAAGCTCCCCAGGAGTACAAGAATACTGAGATGCAATTTTTTGTCCACTTCCTAAATAAAACTAACAAATGCTAATACAATATTAAATGCCTCCTCTCTGAAACACTCTATGGCAAGAAGTAGCTTCTGTGACTTTGAAACTGTCAGGTCCACAATAAAGCCTCAGTCTGACATGGGAAAATAGCACAGTATCAATGTCATAGATACTACAGGCAGGGAATTCCCACTTGGAAGTGCATGGCAGCTAAAAGCTTTCACCCCACATCTGTTGCACAGTTAGCTGTGAGTCACCTGCAGTCAGCCTCATTAGACCTGAATTGTCACTCAAGTAAGACAAGCTTATTGCTAGAACAAGAGAATTCAGATTTTTTAAGCATTTGATAGATTAAAAGGAAAGTGTCACGATATGTTAAATGGATATTCAAATACTTTAGGTCTCAGTTTTCATCTGCTTACAGATCATATGCCTTTGCTTAAAGCTGCATGGTAGGCAGAGACGAAAAATAAAGAGAAAATTATTTTTTTCACTCGTGGTGTTGTTCACTGCAATGACTCAGTAAAGGATAAAATCCAGTACATGAAGCTCATGAAAAGACAGAAAGACTAATGAATTATATCTGATCAGAAACAGATTTGAATTCAGAATGATCTCTGAAATTCAAGGGAGAACACCTAGAACATGGTGGTGCATGGATATTCCCAAGCAAAACTGCAATTAAATAACAGAACTGTATAGAGAAGAGGTTAATTTGGGTCAAAAATAAAGGGAGATTAAAAAACAGATTTATGGTAAAACTTTCAAAGGCAAAAGCAATAATTGCACCCTCAAAAGGCATGTGCATCATTGCTACAAACAAAAACACATGCTTGGACTCTCTACAGGCAATCTGGCATCTGTCTCTCATTCCCTCCCTCCTCCTGACCCTGAGACCTCTCTCTCTGGAATTTTGTTCCATGAATATTCCATAACGCTACACTCAGCTCCTATTTTCAAGAGAAGTCAGCATTAGCTAATAAGTGGAAGTTCACAGCATTACTGTCAATCAGTGGTTGGTTTCCATGAGAATAGAAACAGAGCTCAACAGAAAAATGGTGAGGTTCAGGCACAAGAGATATTCTGTCCACATATGTTATGTATGGACAACTTTGAAACTATGGAACTCACTTGTTTGGCACTTCATTTATTAACAGACTCTCAAGGGTATCTACAAAACAAGCTAAATTTAAACAGCATTCTTTTGGGTCATTTTGAAGTGAGGCAGAAACAAAATATATTACTTGGTAAATTAGGAATACTGCAATTTATTCTTGTTCTCACTCTCCTCACTTCTTTCTATATGCTTAAAACCACCATTAAGAAAAAGACTGAAGCTTTTTCTTTTTCTAGCTGCTTTTTTTTTTAATTTATTTTTTTTATTTCACCCACCAGGTCTCAAAGAATAACAATTTCTATCCTAAAATAATTAATGACAGAAATTTCTAACTAATTCTGTGGATTATAAAGGGAAACTATCTCTGATAAAAACATGCTACTATTCCTGAATTGATACAGTCTGTTTACAATAAACAGACTAGGCAATATGATGCAAGGGCACAGGGTATGCATGGGGTAGGTCTTTACAAAGGCACATTTATCTTCTACTATTTTTACCCACTCATCAAAGTTTCTGGCATACTCTTCACTAGAACTAAACAAAGTAAACAATATAAGAAAATAAGGAAGTCAGTTATTTCCTTTTTTAGGGAACCAAAATCCAGAAATCCTATAAAATGTATATAGATTTCTAAATTTCAAATTAAAATTTCATACAATTGGGTCAATAGCTTTATAAAGAAATGCTATGAAAAGAAGGTAGTTTTATAACTTTAACATAAAGAAGGATTCAGTTTTAAAATACATGCCAAATTTAAGACTATTTAGATAGAAGCCCTTGGTCTTACTTCTGATTAAATGAATGGAAAATGAGCTCATGGGTGATGGGAGAGAAGCACCAGCAAACCCAAACTAGTTGACAGACACAGTTAGAAACTCTATTCAGTTGTTTCAGTGTGACTGATCTCAAGAAGAATGAAGCAGTTCTGAGCAGTGGATGGGAAGAGATTGTAGGGAGAGAACATCACTTGGGTAAAGCCTGTACAATCTAGAAATCACTTGGCCTCTCCAAGACCCACCAAGATCACAGAAAGATAAATGAAATACCATTTGTATGCATTCTTCCAAGTCCCCACTCTCTCTCCATTTTCCTCAGCCAAGAATCTCTGCATGTATCTACCAAAGGAAAATTTTATCTTCTTTTTCTCAATGACAATCTAAGAAATTCATATGACAGACCTATTTCAAAGGCAAACAAAAATCACACAATGGCCACACAGTGGGGGAAATTTCTCCCTCTTGGGATGCTCCTTTTTTGCCCATGAGGTCAGTCTTTGAAGCCCACTCACACAGCTCTACAATATAATGTAAGAATTCTTTAATCAACCAGACACTAATATAAAACTGGTACATAATTTCTATACTGAGATTCAAGTGTGTATTGTAGGAAGCTGAAGGACCTTGGTCCAGCACAGTTGTAATCCTGTTCTGCAGTATCCAGTGAAACCACAATTTCAAATTTTTATTCTAGCGTGTTTTTAATCAGCATTCTGTGGAAGGACTGAGGCCTATTACAGCCATATTACATGGCAGAACAAACCAGTCTGACCCCAGGCAAAGGCTTTATCCCTCCTGTATCTCAGTTTCCCTGTGTGTCAGGCTGGAAGAGTCATTCTTTTTCACTTAATAGGGATGTCTTGGGAATTACCTCCTTAACATACAGATAAAAAAAGGCTCTGAAAGGCAAAGTACTGTGGGGCTGAGTGAGTAGGCTTGCTGCAGTAACATGGCTGTTGCCAGCAGGCAGCAGGTACCACAGATCTCATGAAAGATCACTTGTGGATTTTAAGTTATGTTCATTTTTGTGCCTGTTCCGTAGGCCCCCAGAGATTAAATACAGCTGAGTGCTATTATACAGTTAGCTCCAGTGAATGAAAAATACACTCTTTTAGAAGTTTTATTCCTTTATCAATTACTACTTTAAGAGACTTGTACTGTATTATTTTATATTGTCCAGTTGTAAAAATAATTTATTCCCTGAAGAGTTTTATTCCTTTAACATTTCCAATTTTTTTGTTTGATGTTTAGCATGTGACCATTTTTGACAGAGAATGAAAGGAATACTTTAGTATAGGGGCTAATATAGCTCTTTTTCTTATGTACATTTTGAACACTTTTTAAATAAAAGATCTGAATAAGATTTCCAGTAACGCAGAAAATCTAGTAAGGTTTTTCTGTTTTCAGGTTTCTTTGCATCACTGCATTATCACCCTGGGGGGAAAAAGGTGGAAATTCTGTCCAGATTACTGGTAAAGCACCAGACCTGTTGAGGCCCAAGCCCCTTTTCCTCCTTTCTTCTAGGTACATATTTTTTTAAAAGCTTGGTCATACCAAGGTGTGTATAGAATAGAGATGAGTTCCTTACAGACTTGAAACCCCATAGAAGAGCCATTGGGATGAAAACCTGTCAAGTGAGCATAGAGAGCCACTACAGAACTAACAGGAAAGCATGCTTGAACACTGTTCAATGACTGACACTGTCAGGTAACTCTGTGACTTAGTTTTCTAAGTGGCTCAAACCACAACGAAATGAGCTGTTGTGATGAGGAAGATGCCCAGTTGGATTGAAAGGGAAAACCTCTGTTTCATTTGAGAACACGGTATAATGGAGGCAGGAGCCCAGACCAGCCTCCAGCTCAGCAGAGGTGTGTGGTATCACAGAACACAGTGACATCAGTACACATGCCTCAGTTGTGGTCATACACACTACAGAGTCCATCAAGGATGAAGCCATCTGGGATGAAGTTCATCTAAGGATGAAGAGCAGAATGCACAGGGTGTGCAACAGAGCAGAGCTGGTGCTTGAGCACTGCTGAAACAGAACTAAACTTTTGTGGAGACAGTGTTGGACAGCCTCATAAAACCTCTGCTGCTCAGCAGAAGATGTTGATTTCATTGCCAATTCATAATTCAGATCAGATGATGAAGGATTTCCTGAAGTTTGCAAGCCCTATTAACGATGGGGAGCCCAGTTTGGAGTAACCCTGGAGCTGTTAAAGTGAAAACAAGCTGTATAAAAGATTTTGTATAACTTCAGTGCAAACCCTGGAGGCCCTGAAGACTCACCTGAGTTTCACTCCAGGCCACTAAACTCAAACAAACTGTGGGAGAAAAGACTGGCAAAGCTCATAGCCAGCATCTTTCATCAGCAGTTCTCAATGCAGGTTACAAAGGGATTTCCTATTTTATGAGAGCAAAACAACTACAGTGTGGAGGAACACCTTGTTCTAGACCATGGAGCATAGCAGCAACAAAGCAGAGATAGAACTTGAGTTACTTGTGGTCCAAGCCATCATACTTCCCACAAGACACAACGCCTGAAACATATGAAATGTGAACATATGAAAATGAATACTGTAAGTTAGCAGCAAAGTTTTGTACAACTCTAATCAGTGGCCGCAGAAAACCAGTCCCCCACCAACATCTGCTCGGTCACGTAAGTTTATTCACTGGATGTGGATGGAACTAAGTCCTTCACTAACTGGAATGACTTGTGTCAATCTTTAGCCCTTTAAAACATTGACTAATTTTAGACTTTCTGTGGCTAAATACATTTGTAAACTATTAAAACAGTCTCCTGGTACATGGAAAACATATGTTTCCAACAATGTTATTCCTTCATGAAGGCCTGTTTCTTCAAAGTTTGCTTTAGTTGTACACTAAGCTTGTTCGATGCTCAGAATGCTTGTTTTTATTTTTTACTATTTTTTCTCCTTTCCACAGCTATTTACCGGAATGATATATATGTGCATGAGTATATATATATTAAAGATACATACTTTTATTGACTATGTAATCATACAGTGCTAGTCAGAACAGCATATAAAAGATGCATGTCCCCAGAAACACATTACCTCTCATAATTGGTGCACTGCAAGTTTGCAGGGAGGAAATACTGCTCATTGTGCACTTTTAATTTCTCACACATTTGGTGGGTACATTAAAAAACAGGGAAAAAGACAGACTGCCCAGGCCAAGACCTACACATCCATTCAGAAAGAATCCCTACATTTTACTGTGGCTACAGTGTACTAATGAAGAATGCCTATTGTTTCCCCCACCACTCCCATAACATAAAACTATAGTTGCTCCCTGTTTTAAATGTTTTTTCCTGGGACAATTTTCCATGTCAGACTGTAATCACCATGTCTGGCTCCCTCTATAGCCACCCTCCATTTGCCTTCCCTCTCTGGACTGACCCCAGCAAACCTTCATTGCTCTGATCACCAGTTGGTTTGTGAGCTTGAAGGAAGCCCTGCTTCTCTCAGGGATCTGGTTTGGCACTGCTCTTGGGTAAGCTGGTCATCTTCACCTTATTCTGCACTTTGTGGTTGGAAAGGAGAAGTATAGCAAACAAGACCAGGCTAGTGTGAAGTGGGAAACAGCCATCCTTAACCCATGCTGGGAGCAGGGTGCAAATCCAAGAACTCCATGAATTCCATCAGCCTTTGGTGGAGAAAAATTAAGTTGGACACCATTTCTCAGCAGTCAAGTGGGCTACAGTGACCACCACTCGTTCAGTTCTGAAGAACAATTGGTCTGGCCTAACACCAGATCTAAATACACAAGAAGGAGACAAGAACAATATCGTTATATAAGAGCAAAAAGCCTGCTTTAAAGAAATTGCGAGCTGTGTCTCTTGGAAACATGCTAGACCTATAGTGACAAATTAGGGGAAGTAGCTGAAAGAAGTGAGTAAACAGGATGGAGCAGAAACAGAATTGGAAATGGCATGGTGACAGAATTGCAGGATATAAGTTTGGTACTGGATTCTTTTGCTGGATGAGGAAGAACAAAAGCCAAACAAATCCATAATTAATTCCAGATATTAGCTGCATTGCTTAATCAACTTCTGTAAGATGTTCATATTACGAGTTCAGAATGATAATCTGTAAAACTGATTTAAAAACTTTTCCAAAGGTGTTTTTTTTCCTTGCATTTTACTGCTCTTAAGATCAAATTTCTTTTTTCTGTGTGGATTTATGCTGCCAAGGCTGGGACTGACTGATGTGTATGCATCTTGTTTGTGCAAAGAAATCTAGAATTTTGCTCGTGCAAAAGTGGGGATCCAACTACAGAGGTCAGAAGGAAACACCTGTCCATGGAATCAGCATTAATAAATTAATAGATTTATGGCTCAAACAGTTTGTCCAAGTAGCACTGTTTTACCTCCAAGCCAAGACTTTCACTTGGCTATGCCCACATCCCATCCATAAGGCAAGAAGTATCTTTGAATTGTGAAAAGAGAAGGGAAAAAATTGATAAGAGAGAGACCAAAGAAATGAGAACTAGACCTGGAATGGGAGAATAATTGTCAGTTAAGAAGAGGTAATGGAGGGAGAGAAACACTTGAAGGAATAGGTGTCTCTACACTGACTGGAGGTACTTTCAAAAGATCTAATGAATCTGGAATGCAAATATAGGGAAGGCAGAACTATGACAGCAAGGGAGTAAGGAAATATAAAAATATATTCCTCTTATGCCTAAAAATGACCAAGGACATAGTAACTACCATACATACTTTTTAAGTGAGCACATCTGGACTATTGTGCTTGAATTCTGACCTCTTGCTTGATGTAAAATTAAGTTTCAAAAATGGAAAAAGAAAAAAATGAACTTGGCCTCCCGATGGGATGCTGAAAGAAGTGCTGCTTGCTTTATTTGTCCATGCAGTTTTTTTGCCACTCCTGTTAGAACAGTGTGAAGGACAATTACTTCAAGTGTAATGAAATGAGTGCCCTAATGTGAACACTTCCCGACAGGAGATCCATGACGCCTTGACAAACTGAAATGCCAGAACTCTCTGCCATCACTGCTCTGTCCGGAAACTGCCCTCAAATATTTGAGACATTCCTGGAATTAATAAATAAGTCCTGATTTGGCTTGGCTGGTTGCTGCCTGGTATCCCTGGCTGGCACTGCTTTACAATGGATGGTATTGTTTTGTTGCAGCAATTCTTTTGCCTTTCTTCTTAAATTTCCCAGTGCCAGCAACAGGAAGACTGATTAATTTCAACTAATGTGACTGTTGAATCAAAGATATGACTCATTTTAAGGAAGCTTTTGTTGGACGCTTAGTCTATCAAACCATGCATACTTTAGATTATTTGGCTCTGCAGACACTATGATCAGGCAGACACAACCATTTTGGTTGAATTCAGGTACTGAAAAGCCGGAGATGAACAAAAGTTATAGTGCAGCCTCATGTAAAGTCAATAACCAATCCTTTCTGTGATGTTTGGAAAGACATGCACAATATACAGTATGTTGAACTTATCAGGAAAGAACAAAAAGCAAGTAAAAAGGAAAAAAAAATGTTTGTCAGCCTCAAGTCAGTGAAGCTGTACTACTCAGAATTTGCTTTATGCAATATGCATAAATGTCAGGTCACAATGCAAAAACTGGGAAAGGAAAAGAGAGTATTTTCTCTTGTTATGCTTTTGTGCCATGGAGCAGCCCATAACACATCAGTTAACTTGGGGCTTCTTGCTGGACTAAACAGAATAATGCATTTCAAACATTTCTTTAATGAATAAAACTAAATGTAGTACTAGATATTGTCTCTACTTTTTGAAGCTCACATATACAGAGCTAAGTTTCAGGGGAAGTTCATCAGAATGCCTTCGGAAAACATTCGTCTAGGATCATATTGTTTGCTTTTCTATCCGTGCATTTTCATAACCAGCTTTCATTTGCAAAAATGCTTCCAAATGTTAGTTATTCAAGACTCATAGTGGCTGAAATGGAAAAACAGTGGTAAAGGGCCATTGTGATCTACTCAAGGCTACAAAAAACTCACAGAAAATTTTCTTGTATCTGAAACATGCTTTCATTATTATAGACATAACTTCTCAGATCACCCACATTTCTGTAAGAAAAACACAGTCCTGATCCTATTATTCAAAATTGTTTAGAAAGAACTAATTTGCCAGATGGATATATGAAACATGCATGGTCCTTTAACAGAGAAGAAAGGAGGACAGCTCTGAGTATTCAAATTACTTTCAAGCCTTCACAACCAGGTCATTTGACTTGAAGCTGCTAAATACAAAGCTTTCCTTGGGTGCATGAAGGTACATTAAATACTTTCATATATTTATACATAAGCTATGAATATAATACATCTACATACGTTTGAGCAAGTACACACAATGTAAGGTGACTAATGAACAATTCACTGGCATGGCAGCAGAGCTGCATTCTTGGGACTTGCTGCATGAGCAGGCTCAACTTACAAACAACTGGAAAGCACGGAAGTAGCACTCTTGTTCCTGTGCAGGAAGACTGGCAATTCAATAGCCTCCTCTCACATCAGTGTCTTAACAGTCCCATACAGCAGTCTAGTCCCACAGAGTGCTCAAAGGAATCAATACAGGGTTCCTATGAGAGAACTATCCTTTTCCACCTCCTGGCAGGACAGTTGAAGCTGTGTATCACAGTTTTCCAAGCAGGAAGGGTGTGTGTGTAGGCAAGAGAAACTGAACTATGACCTGAACATGAAAGAAGAGGCTTTGGGTTCTTGATTCCGATGTTTCTGCTACCCATGTCATAGGAAAAGCTTGTTTCCATTTACCTATTCATTAGAAAAGGAATGGAAATTATTATCCACAGCACTTAGGAGACTGAAAGGCTTGACGTGTATATATCTGTGTACATGCATAAAGTCTCCCGAATAACATGTGAATATATGGGGGCAGATGCTTCATTTAGCTCAGTCCTCCCTCTCCAATGAAGGTCAAGAGAAATCATCTAGAAGAAAATGTATAAAACAAGAGCAAGCCTCTTATCATACCTCCCCAGAATATTCTCTTTCTGTTCAGTGATTCAGCTGAGATAGCAGGGCATTTGGAAATAGAGAGAAACAAACAAAAATTTAAAATGGTTTAGAAATACGGAAGATTACCCCACATTAAAACCTGTGCCTATGTCAAGCAATGTCCACTCAGGGGAACCCAAGAGGAAACCTCAAATTAGAAATAAAGAAGACCTGTTCTTTTTTTTTAACCACAGCCAAGTGTGGCAATGTTGGCTAGTGTTCAAACCCCTTATTTAAGCTATCTGTAAAATCTGCATGTAGACAAGGACCTGTAAAGAGAAATATGTCATATCATAACAGGACTATCAAAGGAGGAGAATAACTCACCCTGGAAGGGCTAATTTCTCTTCATTTATTTTAGAGAAAAATTTAAAATTCGGACTTTCATATTTTCAAAATTAAGCAGGAAGGAGTTTTACCCTTAGCTGCAACTTTGACCCTGTCAGCTAAGAAAATTGCTATGGGTTAGACCCAAAGGCTGAATTCCTGAACTTCAGAGCTTGGAGGAAGTTTAAATCCCAACTCACACCAAACTTGTCGGACTTTTCCTGTACACACACACACACTCCTATTTTCCTGCAAGGGAAGTGTGTGTTGGGGGAATTCCTCTAATATTTTTCTGTTGTAAACTGGTACTCTTTTTTGCCTTCTCATCTGATGGCATTCTCAGTACACAGATGGGAAGACTAAAACATTTGGGATCCCTTCCTCTGTAGCTACAGAAAGGATTTATATATGAATCCTATTAATATTAGCAGAAGTATTGTGAAGAAATCTGCACTAAGAAGAGAAAATAACCCTGAGTTTAAAAAAAATTCAAAGCTCTGACATCTAGAAATCCCTGTCACAAAGACAAACAAAGAAGTAAGGAACAACTTACTTGCCCAACTACAGGACATCTAATCTGATAAACTCAAGTTGCCTTGATTCAGAAGCAGAAACTGTAACAAGTTAAACATTTTCAAGGTATTTCTACTTTTATTATTGGTTTTAATATTCAAAAAAAACAGAACTGGAATAACTGACACATATTTACACAGGAGGGAAAGCAACCCAATTCCATTTATTGTTTTAAATACAGCAGAAAGTAATGTTATTCCTACTAGCAGAAATGGATGATAAAGCTACTCTTCAGTTTGTTCAATCTCTGCTGCACTCAAAAGAGAGATACAGAGAGGATCTGTAAGCTTACTTTCCCATTTTTCTCATTCCACCTGGAAAAGAAGGGCGAGCTTGTGCACAAGTTACTCCCAGTACTTCCAAAGTCATTGCTTATGAGGTTCTGCAGTGAATTGTCTACCTACAGGGAAACCTTATGAAATGCTTTTAACAGATTCCTGCAAGAAGAAGTAAATAGTTCTTCAGAGATGGAAGGAGAAAAAAAACATTTTTCCATCCTCAGCACCTGCTCTAGCCTCATATAACTAGATAATTATAGCATTCCTGTCCTAAATCATTCTCAAAAAGGGACCAAGTTTAAACTTTAAAAACTTCAAACCCTAATCAAACCAAATAAAATACTACTCAACCTTGCAGAATTCTTTACACAAATTCTTAAATAAAGGAGGTAGAGTTCTTCTCCAGTGAGACATCATATTTATTTTGACTTTAAACCTAACTCAAATCCTGCAACTCTGTGAATAAGAAAGAAAGAAAAATAAAAGTATTTCAAGTGCCCTGACAGATTCCAAACTGGGTAAATACAATTTCCTCATTTCAGCCCATTTCGCAGTTTCAACAGTCTAAGTTTTGTCCCTCTATACTTTAGGTTAGTAATGCTCCTGGCTCTTATTCCAAAAGGGGTCCTGCTTTTTTGAAGCAGATGATAAGTTTCTTTAAAAATTTAAACCTCTGATTATGAAAACATGCACCCATATACTTAGCTTACAGCTGGTTAGCTATTCCCCTGAGTTTTTAGTCCTACAGGACTAGTCACACACTTAAATAACAAGCAGTTAGAAGCAGAAAAGTTTATAAGTTTAATTAGATTTTTTCAGGTAGACAAACCTACCAAAATTCAAAATACTAATGCCAGAATTTATATTTATGTCACTGCTCTGAGAATTTAACAAATATATATAACATAAAATGCATATGTAAGGTAAATATTTCAATATTTACAAATGCAGTTCCAAGTAGAACTGAGACATATCAAAATCAGTGACAGTCTCAAATGCCAGAAAAAACAAATCTTTCTGAGCCATTACATATTGCAAATTAAAGTGCCCATAATAAAATTTTTATAATTCTTATTGGTAGCTTTTCATGTTGTTACTACTTTTTATATTAAAAAAAAGTACTATTGATCAGAACATCTATTTTGTTTTACATCTTTTTTAAACAAGAATATAGACTATTTTCCATAGTGCTCAGCCTAGTGGTACCTACATGTACAGCCCAGCCCAGGGCATACAGGTGCCACTGGAATAATTTTCACTTAGATAAATGTTTTTTTGGTGCAGATTTCTTGGGAAAGTTCCTGGAGCTATAACAATAATTGCACTGAAGTCAATGAAAGTTCTGGGTGTGCCATTAAATGAGAAAGAAATAGGTCCACACAGGCTTCTACAAATTAGAAATACTCTAAACAGACTGCAAATCTCCTGCTGATACTTTAATTTGGATTTTTAAACAAAAAATTCTTTCATCTGCTTTTCACTCAGCAACATCTTCATTTTATCCTGCCTTTCAATCAGAAATCTGGTCATATACATGGTCAAGACCAGGAACATAAAAATCTAGCATTAAATCCTGAAGCACTGCTGGCTTGTTTCTTGGTCAAAATCCCCACTGAGATCTATATAAGAGTATGGGCTAAAAAAAGCTGCTGAGAATTTATGTAACTCAAAAAATGGATGGCACTTTACGACATGGTTCTGTGACAGTCCACCCAAACTGGGAGAACTGACATGCAAAAGGATTTCTTCCATGACCTGCCAAATGCACTTTGACCTCTTTTTAGCAATTTCCTTAGGCCTTTTCCTGGAATTCAAATGAGCTCTAAAGTCCATTGTCAAAAATGCAGATACCTTACAGTGGTCCAGTTTTAAATCTCAGGAAGACACCCTTGCACCTAAACTGTTCTTCTCACTCTGCCAAATGGTTTGTCCAGTAAAATGATGCAAAAAGACTGATTTGACAGGATAGGTACTGCATTCTACTGCTGAAATTATGTATTGCTAAACATCCACAAGTAACATTAAGACTAACCTAAAATCAGTGCTCATTAATTCATTTACTTTAAGAAAAAGTATGATTCACAGAAATTATTTTATATCCAAATAAGTTACTAAAGTAGGCATCCTCTCCAAAGCTCCACAGTAAGAATGTCACAACATTTTGTTGATTTGTGCACTGCACTTCACATTAGATGCAACAGAAACAGTCTAGGCTGAAAAACACTTGTGTGGACAGTGGATTAACAATTACAGAAACAACAGAAAACCATATTTTAAAGAAATAATTCAGCTGCTATGGGATGAATATATAATATATATACACTGAATAAATATATTAATGACATACAGTGATTCATACATATATATATACACAGAAAAGTTAAATGGGGTGGTGTCCAGTCTAGAGACCTGTCATGGAATATGCATGAAGGAATTCTAGTGTTTACACACAGGAAGTAAAAAAGCACATTTTGCTTTGTATTGTCGTAAATAAACTTCATCATTTAGAAGATAATACATCTTCCTGGCTAAAGGACAAGAAAGGCTGCTATCAAGAAAGTTTGTTGAATGACACTCACCTCCTGTCACACAAAGTGTAAGTCTGGAGATGAGAGTGATGCCTAATCTGCAAAGGGAAAAGACCTGAAGTAAACATAAAATTTCTATGTACTTCTCCATGCATTTCTCTGTAGCAGAATGATCAATTAGCCCTATGAAAAGAGTTTCTGGGAACAAAGTGTCTCTAAGCTACGGATCAAATTTTCTAGAATAAGATAGTAAGTTTTCCATTATTTGTCTCCTTGGAACTTTCTTGTACACAGTTAAAAACAAGTCTACCAGGACCTGGAAGCTATGCCACCTGTAGAAAAATTCCATGCAGCAAAAAATCAGAGAATCATTTAGGTTGGAAAAGACTCCTAAGATCGTTGAGCCCAACTGTTAACCAAGAACAGCCAAGCCCATCACTAAATCATGACCCCCAGTGTTAAATCCACGCATCTCTAAAATACATCCAGGGACGGTGACTCCACCACTTCCCTGGACAGCCCATTCCAAGGCTAAACCAGTCTCAGACAGGACTGCTGACCTAGGACGGAAAGTGGCTTGGTGAGCACTTCAGCCAGTATCTCCGCTCAGGAGGCTTGGGTGGATTTCATCTGGCTCCACAGACCTGTGTGTGTCTGAGTGGAGTTGTAGGTTGCCAACTATATTTCTCCTTGGATTATGGGCCTTCATTCTGCTCGCCATCCCTGTCTTCTGGCTCAGGGGGCTGGATATTCAGGCAACAACTGGTCTTACCGTTAAGGACAGAGACAAACCTCTCAAACTACATCCAATCAAGTGAACAAGGATCCCTTGTTTCCATGGGAATCAGCATCTTTTTTGACACAATCTAGAACCTGAATCACTGTCTGCTGTCTCCTTACCCATTTAAATGTGCAGCTGTTATCTTTTTGTTCAGTATACAGGGCAATGAGAAGAGACCCAAAAAATCAATACATGTAGCATAAATCTCTTAACTATAACCTCAAATCAGTGCCAGACCCATGAATCAGGGTATCTCCTTCTGAAAACACCACCATTCTGGGCAGAAATACCACCTTTCTTTGGAAATCCTAATGCTCTAAATATGACCTTACAAGAAAAAGCTCATGGCCCTTTTCAGGTCAGTATTGTTCTGACCTCCTCCTTGACATAAGCATCAGTAATCCTGGGCAGGCTGTGACAAGTACTATGTTACATCAGACTGTATCAAGTAACACAAAATATAATAAGGATCTTATGAATGTTACCCAGAAAATAAAAAGAAGACATTGCAAGTGAGCCCTTGTTCTCCCGAACCATAGGTTTCTGAAAATTCCTTTATAGCTTCTAATAAATACAGGATCTGGATGATGATTATGATGATGGTGAATGTTGATCTTTTGGAAGTGACTAACACTGACTTTGCAGATCCTTAACACCATATCTGGAACAAAACAATCAGGAGTTTCCTTCTACATGATATCCCTTTAGTGTGCAATGCTGGGAGTGCTCATGGTGTCTGTCATCTGCATTCCTGGGCCATGGCAAGGAAAAACCTCCAGCAACAGTCAGAAAACCATGGAACACAAGCAAAACCTGTGTTTTGGAAAAATAGGCCTCACTGAACCTGGAAAGTATTACCATATCTTGCTTTCCTCTGTAGGAAGCTGTTCACCTCCATTTTAAGCAAGACAGAGCAAACAGAAGTCTATTCTGACTCCTCTAACATGGCAGCATGTGACAGTCCAAGTGTTTGCTTGTGTCTTCTTGGAGTGTGTGATGTAGATTAGACATGCCTATAAGGGAGAATAGTGGCTCAGAGCTCAGGATTCCTTTCAGGGGTGACCAACAGAAGATGTGAGCTTGCTTATGCACCACGTCACCCCCTTGGTCTGATGAAAGCCTCCACATCTCCCGTCCCTCCCCTCTCCTTTAATCTCTGCATGCTGCTATGCGGAAGGTGCCAACTTGAGAACAGACAGTTCTGAAAAGAAGGCAATTAAAAAAAAAAAAAAAAAGCACAGTACTTTAGAAATTTAAACAACAAGTTCTGTGATCAAAATAATTCATAAAGGGAAGGATTTTATGAAGTCATTTCATGAGCATACAATGCCTTTTTTTTTTGCTTTGTTTTTTAAATAAATCTGTCAGTACACGTGCCAAGGCAATACATCTGAATACAATATCAGTAGACACACCCTGAATCTCTGCGCCTGTGCTCTCCCAAGTTACAGCAATGGCTAAAAGTTGGGCTTTTTGTCCAGATTTTAACAATTATCAATTTATTTCTTTTCGTTTGGGTGTGTTAGTTGAAGCCTTTTTTCTTCCCCTTGCTCCCCCTTACTCCTCCTTTATGAGTTTTTTTTATTCCTCTCTTCACCAAAAAAAAAAAAAAATTATGAAAAATAGATTTTTCTCTCACTGATGGTGTGTCTGCTTAAAAAAAAACACCTAAAGAGATCTAACTTATAATGAATCCCTCTGGCATAAGGAAGCCTGTTCTAATCTCTCTTTATAGGGCTTGAGTGATAGTTTTGCTCAATGAGTATTGACAGGGCTGTCCTGTTTCTCAGGCTTTCATTTTCCCTGAGTTGGAAAAGGGATACAGTGCATTTTCACATTCTCCAAGTCTGCAGTTGTTTTTATATAAGAAGCAATTTGCTTGGGTCACATCAGGTCAAATGGGAAGCCTGCCCAGCTCTTGGTTTTAAAGGAAAAACATACAGAAAGACACAAAAACACAGCAGTTTCCTTCATTAAATTCCACTCTACCTGCCATGGGCTTGCAGCCACAATGGAATTTCCCACCCTGGCTGACCACAGCTAAACTTTTTTTTTTTTTTTTTTTTTTTTTTTTTTTTTTTTTTTTTTTTTTTTTTTTTTCCCTCTTAATAAAAAGTCTTATTAGTTTTCTTTCAAGTGAACTTTGAGGTAAAGGTTATTAAAGTCGATGCAATTGTCCATTTTAATAAATAAATAAATTAATAAAGGCCTTCATGGGACCATGGCCAAATGTTGAAGTCCTTATTGAAGTCCAGATTCTGATCTTTGTTACAATGCTGTAAGTCAAAAGAAACTCTTCTAAAGTAGTTGGAATTCTGCCTGGGTAAAAGATCACTGAAATCTGAGATGAAATTCTACCCTGAGCTGCAAGAAGAAGTTGCTGAGGAAGTGACTCAGTGTGAACACTTTTAAGAACAACAGATCACCGAGATGCTTCTTTAATTTCAGGGCAGCCCTTAGGAGAACCAGACCTGCTTGCTTTGCTTTGACGATGATTTTATTGTACACACAGGCAAGGAAGGGAAGGGGAAGAGAGTAGAGAGAGAAAAAAGGATACATCCTGACCAGAGGTGAGACTGTTTCTTTTAAGATGCTAAAAAGGTCTCCAATTCACATTCAGACCCATCTAACCATCAAAGCATTTATACCTGGCCTCTCTAAGCTGAAGGCCCCATTGTTCTCACAGATTTGCTACTAGTCTGCATTTAACTGTAAATGCTATAATTAAGTTTGCAGAGCAGTTTCCATTCCAACTGTTTGCCCAAAACTTTCTGCAAAGTTCTCCTTTTGATCTGAAAGGAGACCTGTCGGAGTCCAGGGCATCCCTTTGGTTGCCCTGGAAGGTCAGGGACCTTGGCAAAGATGTCTGGGACCTGAGCAAGAAGGTTTTATACCTGTACAGGGGGGTCTGGGATCTGTACAGGGGGGTTGGAAACCCTGGCACAGAGCCCAGGAAGACACTGGCCTTGACTTCAGCCCATGGGAAAAGTTTCCAACACTGAGAGAGGAATTGCAAGTCACCAAAGTGTGAAAAACAGTAATGTAGCTTATCACAGGGTGCAAAAGTAGAATTTAGTGTTTTTAGAATGGGGGTTTCAAGAGAGACCAGTTCTTGCAAACGAATGATGCAAGGTATAAAGCAGATTGGGGGCAGGTGGAAAGAAAGTAGTGGAGGATCTACTCAGCCTTGACAGCACACCACAACTGGGTGGCCCCTGCACTTTCTCACAGTTTTCTCCATTCTGAAAAGCTGTTCAGCATTTTTTTTTTCTTT
>WEIU01018328.1:227291-247832 GCA_013389925.1 Aegithalos caudatus
AAAAAAGGAGAAAAGAAAAAAAGAAAACACCAAAAAACAGGTGGCTCAGTGCCCCTGTATCCTCTGTTATCCAGTCACCCATGTGTGAAGCAATGGCAGTTTTGCCTGAATCAGGGCTGAGGATTGCTGGACTTGGCTTCTGAAGGATTTTTTTGACTTACTATCATGACTTTCATCCAGAGATCGCAAAGGGGTTTGCTCTATTTATCACACTGGGCAGACCTTTGAAGCAGTCTGAGCCGAATGATGGCAGAGTCCCTTCTTCCCTTTCCATGTCCTTTCCCTGGCTGTCTAAGAAACAAATGAGTTTTAAAAATTTTCATATACTCCCTTTGGTTTCACAGGCTGGCTAGTAAGATACTGAAAAGTTCTCTATTTTTTTTTCCCTACGGTCAGATGGTTCTTTTCTTTTTCTTTTCTCCTTGCTTTCTCTGGTGTCTGTTTTTCTAGTTGACTAATCTATTATCTCTCTTTATGTAATTAAATTTCTCTAGTCAGTGTGTCATTGTGCTCAGGCTGTATTGTGCTCTGTCATCTCCAATTCCTTTCCTTCAGAAACTCCACATCCCAATTCCTCTTTAAAGTTGCTTGCTGAAGCATTTGCTCTTTCAGCATCCCCATAAGTATATAAACTGGAGATTAGTTCACTTTGACTTCTAAAGTCATTTGCTGCTTGAGACCATTTCATGAGCTTGTCTATTCATGTAGATAAACGATAACAACAACAAAACAAAATCATCTATACTGTGACTTAAGAAGAATAAACAGCAATTGCATGGAATAAATACCAGTGAGGGTGAAATTAGTAACAGTCACAGGTTTTGCTGAAGTTGCCCCTGCCTGAACTATTTTACTTTGACATACCTTTAGACAGTAGGATTTCACAAGTTAAAAGGGTGATACACCTTTCTACTAGAACCAAGTGATGTACCGTAACATTTAGCTCATGATTCCAGCATTTCTATACTAAAGAGTCCCTAAACTCACAGACTTCTGTCTAGATGATTAATCTGAATACTCTGCAGTTCCCCAAAGCAGTCCATTATTTCTCACAAAGCCTTTCAAACTTTCTACTAAATTCAGGATTCTGAAGTGATGTCAGGCTAACAGATGTACTTGTTCTGACACATTTAGGTATCTTCCCTCGAAACAAGAGTCCTTTCAACAATTCAAATTCAAGTCAATGGCAAAATTACTATTGATTTAAAAAGATATGCTCAACTCTAGAAATAGGGAACTGAGCTTGTCAGTCACTTTGCGCGTAACATCAGAATAAATACAGAAATTCCAGTCTCTGTGAGAATCCATCAAATTATTTTCATTATTTGCAGTTTAAAAATATGGCAGAAGGAAAAAAAAAGAGTTTTGAAATGGTTTGCAGGAGAAATGAAGGCTCAAGTTAGATGTAGCTCAAGAAGCTACCATAAGCAGCAGAAGGGCTGTAAGAAGGTCTCCTTTCCCTTAAGAATGGGGCTTTGAGCTCCCTGGTCTAGTGGAAGGTGTCCTTGTCCATGGCAGGTGGTCTGGAACTAGATGATCTTAATTTCAACCCGAACAATTCTCTGTTTCTGTGATCAGATGTGACATTTACGGCAGCCTCCTCTGCAGCTTTCCACTTCTCTAAAATGGTCTCACCCAATCTGCTAGACATCATACACCTCATTTCTCTGTTTGAACCCCCCTGGATCTGCATTTCTGCTCACAAAGAAGTACAGTGGTGAAGACTTCCAGGCTTTAGGGTCTATGTCTGTAGTCTGCAAGACTCAGGGGAAAACTGGATCATCTCTATGCAACCACAAATGGTATAAAAGCAGATAGAGGTGAGAACCAGAATTTTCTGTGTCTCTGGTACAAACCTCTATGTGGAAAATGGCTCATCACAGACTAATGATCTGTTAGAGAGAGAACTAGGAGACCAGGTATACCACTGAAGTCTTAGAGAAACATTTACCAGCAGAGCTTCAGTTCTGGTCAGGGAAACTTAACTGCCTTAAACACCACAACTGACTAAATAAATGTCTCATAATTTTATAAATGACAGCAGAAATGACTGCAATTATGCTTATTAGCAGATAAAAATGTCTCTAAAGGATTGGATTGGGGGGCTTATAAAGTAAAACAGGAAACAGGCTCATTGAATACATCTGTGTTGCATGATTAATCTAAGTCTTGCATACGTTCGTTTTCCATGCCAAGTGTGATCAGTAAAAGACATGATTACAGTCTACCAGTTCTAGGGGTTAGAGCTTGAACTACTATAGAAAACTATCTTAAAATTATAATCATGTTAAGCTATTAGACGTATTTTCTTAAAGATCTGCTTAGCAATTTTGTATTTTGACTGCTTCAACTATAGTTCCAGAATCAAGCCTTTAAAATTACCTACTTCATTATTTGTGAGGTATTTTTCTAAAGTCAGACTTGGAAAAAAATTGCAAATATGTTAAAAGTTCTTCTCTATAATCTGCTTGTGCTGCATTCAGTTTGATTGAAATTCCACATAATTTATGATTTTTATAGCCTTCAAGAGTGGTAAGAACAGGAAAGAGAAAGTAAGAGTTATTAATCAATGGAACTTCAATGATTTTTATATTTAGAATAAAATCAGGGACCCACAAATAATATTTCAATGATTTCAGTATCTCTGGGATTTCAGATTTCTTATTATTTATTTGCTTAAATTGTAGATAATTTAATTTCTAAAGTTCCTAACTAACAAAATAACTGGGCAGAGGCAAAAAAAAAAAATCACAAATTATAAGTCAGCCACCAACAGAACCAATATTTACCCTTTTAAAAACTCTTACATAAAGAGACACTAACCTTCCTGCCTTCAGAGCCAGACACCACTTGTAATTCCTATACAGTGAAAACCATGAAACGCATTCCACAGACAAAGAGAGAGATGAGGTACAGGACCTCCAAAAGCAATTGGCAACTTGGAGATCACAAACTCTCTCAAGGATGCTGCTGTTTTACTGCTCAGCTGGGCTGGGCTGGGCTTGCAGCTGGGGGAGCTGCTTATCTTGGCCTCCCTGGTGCTTGAAGCAGGAGGGACAGAAATGATTCAGTGGTGCCTGGTGACAGCAGAGCCCCACTGAGCATTTCACACCAGCCATGCTCCCTGTGAGCATCTCACACCAGCCATGCTCCCTGCTCAGCCCTGCAGCTGCCTGCAGCTCCCAGTGCCCACAGCTCAGTGCTAAAACCTTCGCTGCACCGGTCGTGCTGACTTTGTGAGGAAGGTGAGCATACCCAGATTTCTAACTGAAATTTCACCCACCACCACAACTGAGACACTTGGATTTTTATTATTTTTTTACATTTCAAAACCTGCCAAGATCTTGCTTTTGATTCATTTAATATTATTATCATTATTTTCCTCTCATGTGCAATTCCTGCATCAGGAAGACCTAGCTGGGTACTGTGCTTGAGATGCTAAAGCTACATGAATTCTCTAGAAAGATTCAGCATTCACTTGCTCAGAATGGCAAGTTTCAATGAGATTTTCCTTGCTTTAATCGATTTGAGCTAGCTCTTTGGCATTGTCTTATAAATAATAGAAGCTACACACTGCACTGTTATAACATCATTCATCTAAGGATCTCATAACTTAATTAAGAGGGACACTGTCAGGTTAAAAATCATATATTTTTCATTAAGTAATTTCCTTATCTATGTTACTAATAACATTTTAGGCTATTAAGCTGGAACAAGTTCTTAAAATCTAAATTAACATCTACTACTAGCATGTATATAGTACATATACACATATCTGGTTTATTCTCTAAGATACTAAAACAGATGTGCTAGCTTTACATTTGTTTTAAGTTGGTTTCATTTACAGATTTTCATGTGTGAACAATGTTCTTCCTTCAGAGTGGTATAAACACTCCACAAGAACATTTATATGCAAACAAAAAATTGTATTAACATCCAAGAAAATAAAACATATGTTTTTGTTAATATAAGACTTGCAAGGATTCAACAATAAAACTTTATTTTTGGAGAAAACTGCCAAACATTGTATGGCAGTTATTTTCACTTTCTCTAAAAGGAAGGTGACAAGTACTATTTCCGTAGTGCTTAATTATGGGAGAGCACAAATCTGTTTGCTGTGAGGGAATACATCATTAATAATTTCATTCCATTATATTTGAGCCTCTTCAGGTAACCAGAAAGATGCTGTTACTTCACTGATGCTTAAAGCAAGGCTTGCTTTTTGACAGGAGAAGTTAGCTGTGGGGAAAGTTAGCATAATGAAGTTTCTACCTGCCAGAGTTTAGCTCAACTCTGAGTTGTTGAAGTCTCCGTGGCTCTGCCGTAATAGGGGGACAGTCACTGAAGCACTGCAGGGTCCCTGGGAATCTATATAAATAAAATGTAACATTAAAAACCACACTGAGTATTTTCCCAGGCTTCACTTAATACAGGGTAAAACTAAGACACATGATCTAAGTCACACAGTGAGTTGGTGATAAAACCAAAACAAAACTGCACAGCCTGCATCAATCATTCCTCACTGAACTACTTAGTTTCTTCCTGACATTTCAATGTATTTCGTATTAAGAACAACAAAAAAGCACTATTTTTCACTTTTACTCATTAGCTAATACAGCAAGAAAGATGGGGGTTTGACTTCCAGTAGGCCATTTTTCTTCTCAAGAGATTCATCCTTTCTTCCCCTCCCTAGGCTCAGTGATCAGCAGAGCAGGTGTTCACTTACAGATCCAGAGCTCCTGATACAAAAAGAGTTTTATATTTCATTTTGCTTTTCAATGGTCCATTGCTCAGACATCAGTCCCAGAAGACATTCTGCCAGATACTAAACTTTTTAAGCAGGTGGGGGTTGAAATGAGAAGCAGGTCATGGAGTCAACAATACGAGTAAGCTCTGTCTACTTTTTAAAAAGAAATCTGCAATAAGACTGGAAAAAACCAGAAGTAATAAAAGCATACAGCCAAAAGGCCTCTAAAGAGCCAGTGAGGAGCCATGAGGGTGGGCTAAAGCCAGCCCTGAAGCCCATCAGTACATCCTGATAGTCACAACTAAACACAATGCGGTTGTGCACAAGACTCCCTGAAATGAGAAATACAGAGTTCTTGAGCTTAAATGAGACTGCCTTCAAACTCAGCTGCAAATGCTAAATGCTCAAGGCTAACACATTTCACATTGCAGAGACAACATGAAAGTAGGCCAAGGACCACCTTCTATGACAGGAAAAATTAAAGAAACATTATTCTGCCTGAATATGTGTTTTATGCAGTAAATATGTGAGCTTTCAGAGGTACCCTTTTGCTGGCTGGTTGCAGAAGTGGGACTTCAATATGTGTTTGTTTGCCCATAGCCAAACCTCTGATAACCTCTGCTAAAACTTTCATTATTTCACATTAACAGTATTTTATGTTGGGGTCAGATACAACTGCATGAGAGTCATAGTTTTCAAAAAGGGCAGGAGAGTGTATCCAGGCTGCTACTAAACATGTATCCCAAAGACAGATTATTCATGTTGCATATATTCAGGATCCAGGACATAAATAGCTCAGAACCCATGGCATGGGTCTGAATGGTGGCATTCCTATATCATCTGCCAACCAGAAAGCTGCTTCATGGGCTTGGTTAAGACTTTCAGATTATTGGTGTTTTGTTTTCCTAATTAGTAATGTGTGGGACTTGAGTGACAGTGCTTTAGCATTGTGAAGTCCAGCCATCATTATGTAGATCTCAGTCAAGCTAGCCAGGAACAACAGATAGGATAATTATTTTCAAACCTGTATTTTTATTTTTATGTTGTTGTCTTAAAAGTATGAGGTCTGATTAATCTGGTATTAATGTGTATGATTGTCTCATTAATCAGCACAGACCTTTTCCAGCTCTATGTATGCTTCAGCAGTGAATAAATTGTAACAGTGATGGTATTTTCTCAAGTAATACAATTTTGAAATGTCACACACACATATATATGTCTGTGGATATCTGCCTTCCTCCCTGGCTATTTGTAAGATCAGAATATTGAATTTAAAAGGGAGCTTGTCTAATGCACCAAAATCAATCCTGAGTCAAGCACAGCTATCACCCTTCATGCCCACTTTGCTTGCTTTAAGGCTATGTTAATACCCAGAAAGCAAATTTAGTCCTGTATTTCTATGGTTAGGTATGTTTTACTTAAAATTTAGAAACAAATCCTTAGTTCATGGATTTAAAAATGCTGCTGAAGCCAAAGTAAAAAGAAAAACCCAACACATTAAGACTTGATACAACTTAAAGTTCATATTTACAGTAATTACTGAAGAAAAACTTCACAGCAAACCAGCTGTAGATATTTATAGAGTAATTTAAGACTGACTCTGGGGTCTGATATCCTTTCCTTATGGACAGGCTGAGGCACACAGAGAAGATATTCACAGTGTGATACTCTTAAACTGCTAAAACAATTACTCAGAGCAATCACAAGCCAGTGGTCTCAACCTTTTCCACATAAAGGCTAACAAATTCAAGTTGACCATTACCTTAAAGTAATTCTGGGAGGCCACAACATGGTTATATTCATTACATGAGTCTAGTTCAAAGGTGTTGCAAAACACAGGTAGAGAACTGTTTTTCAAAGCTTAGCACCAGCAACAAAATACTTGGGTTTTCAGTGCTCAGATTACACAGGAAACCAAATGAGTTTCTGTGTTTGAGTAGCTGAAAGCAGATGTGATTGTATTCTATACCCTCTCTCTCCTTTGCCCATTCTTGGGCTCACACATGCATTAATTCTCCCCCTCAGATGTACACTGGCCCATTTACTTTCTTCCTTCCTCTTGCATTCCTCCAACCTCTGTGTCCATAACCAGGTATCCACTTATGGTTTTACAAAATGTTTATATTCTCCCTTCCCTCTTTAGCCATGGCAAGAACCTGCAAGAAGGGCTTTTTATCCTCCAGCCACCATTCTGTCAGGTTGCGTCAAGCCCAGTAAGGAAGTAGCTGCTGCAAAAATGCCCTGCAGGGAATGGATCCCTCTAGGGTTCATGCAAAGGACTAAAATGGAGTCTTTTGGTCTATGTTTTACTATCATCAGACAGTACAACCACTAATTATAACTTTGCCTTGTCCCTCACCTCTCCCTGAACCAGTTTCCTCTCTTCCCTGTGAGCAGAGTTAGAGACAGTGGAGTACACCCTTTGGATATGTAAGGAAGGCCTCCTTCATTAAATGCTATGAAGTGCTTTGCTACCCTCAGATGCATGGTGTTATTTAAGTACTAATCACTCTAGTCTTCAGTATGTCCAAAATTATTTCACTTGTTAGCAAAAAGCTCCATTGTCACACATTACATTGCTGTTGCACTGAAAAATAATTAACAGCCTACATTTTGAGGTCCATTATTTCAGCTGTCTGCCTGATTAGGGAATTATCCAGCATTCCCAAGTTTTCAACAGAGAAATTAGAAAACATTAAAAAGGTAGGCCAGGGAACAGCTCTATGAAACAGCTCATACAAAGAATAGAAAAGACCACTCCTTCCAAACATGAAGATGAAGATGAAACAGTAGCTAGAAGTCAAGGCAATCTAATGTAGCAAACAATCTATATGATAATTTATGAAGGTAATCTTTTAGATAGAGTCCCAAAGATTATCAAACTCAAGTATTCAGCAAACCATTCTTAAGCAGAAATCCTAAAATTTATGAAGAACAGCACATAATGCTCAAAGCAGAAAGTAAAACATACGGTGATCAAATTTTCAATTTCAAGCAACATATAAAACAGGATGTATACAAGAGAAACAATCTGTAGTACTTGGAGCACTAGAAAATGAGGAATTCTTGCTTGTTCTTGCTTGTTCACAGCCCCTTCAATTCCTTGCCTCTCTGGATGCAACCAACTCCATCACCTTGAAGTCTAGCTAATACACTGGTAAAAATCAGAGAAACAATATCCTTGACCGACCCCAACAAAACCAGGTGTGGCTGAAACTGCATCCAAACAGACCTCAGACTTTAGTGCCCACCAGAGTAAGACCTGCATCACTTCTTTATCCTTCAGTTTCCACATTCAGTTACCTAATTATGGGCAAATACTTGGATTACAAAAAAAGCCCCCATTAAACCACCCTTCCCCCTAAAAAACAACAACAAATCCAAACCACAAAAACCCTAGGTGAAGTACCAGTGATACATAAAATCCAATAAATAAATAAACCAACCTCCAAAGCTTTCAACAGACATATAAGTAAGCTGCAAATTTGCAGATGAACATATCTTTAGTTGGAGGGAGAGGAGCAAATACCTTAGAAGACAGTACAGGTATTTTAAGAACGTGAATCTCAGTATCAAACTCAGCCTCTGAGGCACAAAGTCTGGAAAGGGGAAATCTTTCAAAGACTCTTTCCTTACATTCCAAACTGGTGGTTTGGGGCTTTTTTCCCCCTTACTGTCACAAAGCTTAGGAAAGTCATCCTTCTTTTCTTTCCAGCTCCAACTCCTGACTTCCAACACTGCCAGCCAGGCCAGCACCCAATGCGTTCTGTCTCCAGCCACTGTGGAATTTCCCATCCTGCCACCACATGCCCAGCTGTGCTCATGGAACTGGAAAATCTGACAGCATTGTGAAAGACACAGCTTGGGATAGTTGCTCCTTATAGCTCCTCTGTCAGTGAATATTCTCATATTCCTCTCACAGGAAAGCCACTATACCTTTCATATTCCTATGCTCATAGCCAAAAAATTAGTCTTTGCCATTAAAGCAGCAGTTAAATATGTTATAATGCGAGAAAAGGTTTAAAAATCTTGTGCAGATTAAAGCCAACAACGCCATAACTGTATCTGGTTTAATAAGTTCTTTGTGTAGTGTAAACATGGGAAGAAAAGGAAAAAGAAACCAAAATGTATCTATGTTTATGTAACACAGATGGATGTGCTTCATGCCTGTAAAATCTTTATTTTATAAATCCAGCACATAGCTTACGCTCATGTTAATGCAAGAAAGAAAAATCACTATTACACTACAAACACTTTGGGGTAAATTTTAAACAAAACACAGAAAGAAAAGCTGTGCAGTAACTCACAGCCAGGCAGAGATCTGGCACTCACACAACAGATCGCAGTATGAGGAACCATTTTCACCTCAGATTCACAATTTCCACCTTCCTTGGTATCTAGCCTCATTGGAAGGCCACTGTTACCATTGTGCCTGAGCTGCCCTCCATGTCCAGTGCCTCCATCCTACTGTCCCTGGGAGGCAGAACATGCTGCTTCCCCAGGTCCTCTGGGAGGGTGAGGCCAAAGTATGGGGCAGCCCAGGGCTGAGGTGTTTTAGGCTGGTACAATGTTCACTTTTTCCTCTTAATACATGTTACAAGCTTTGGCGATTTTTTAGGGACACAGAACTGAAAAAAAGTCCTGCCAAAAAAAATCCTGCTCACTCCAGCAGGACAAGGGCTGCACTTTCTAATGTTTTCCACTGATTTTCCTCTGTTTTTCCCTGTCCCCTGCCACAACTAGTGATGTTGTACCTGATTACTTGCCTTTTTTAAAATTATTTTTAAGTGCTATCCAATGCTTAAACTGTCCATATGAAAGTCATGACTGGAGGGGTGTTCTCTCTGATGCTTCCTTCTGTTCCTTTTGCTACAAGCTAAGGTGCCATTGCTATTGGAAACAGAATAAACAACATTCCTACTCTACCCAGAGAACATGAATGACAGTTTCTCTGAGAAATTTTTCACCCCTGTATCTGTGCATGCTGCTGTAAAGGCAAGCCTTGTGCTGATCTCAACACTTTAAGGTGAAAGCTTATGTTAATAGAGAAAATTAAGCTACCACCTCTAGCTGGTTCTGAACCAGGCCTCATCTCCCATCAGAAACAGAGATGACTTGAAACCAAAATAATTTAACCAAAGCCACTCAGGTATTACACTGGTATCTCAAAGCAGCTTTGGTGATCCAGAAAACTAAGAAATAGCTGATGCTCAGTGTGGGAAGCAATGTGATTGGCAATGTATTCAGCGATATTCTTTCTTTTGATTACACAAAACAATGTTCATAGTCTCTACCTCTCCTAATAACCCCAACAAGAGTCCCCTCCATTTGTTTGTACACAGAAGTGGGTGTACCCTACTGACAAATCAGAGTGTCTCTTCCAAAAATTAGTCGTGATGTGAGGCAATTAAGAAATATGTTAATGACTAAAATGGAGGTGCACAAAATCTTCAGGCACTCAATGAAATTTAGGCCAAAAAATATAAACCATGCATAACTAATAAATGTATTTAGTGCAATGAATGACTTTTCCTATACATTTTGTATGCTATGAATTGAAAGAAATGAAAAAACATAAAGTAGAAACAAACACATGCAGACACAGAGAGAAAATTATGTGGCCTTTTCTAGCATGAAAAGGAAATTATTAAAAGTTGGATAAACAGCAACGGAGGATATGACAGGGGCAGCTGGAGAACCACAGTGGAGGACAGAACTTCTAAGTGAATCTGCACAAAAAAATGCCTCCCCTGACAATCCGTTGTTCTTCAAAGAGAATAATGATTCTAGAGATGAGTTTGCATTTGTCTTCGGATGTCACAATAAATGCTAAGAAAGCAGCTGAATGAGAGTTATTATTTCCTCTGAGCAACGAAGGATTTGGGTAGACTGTCAGAACACCAGCACCCGCAATCTGAGGGCAGATACAAAGCAACAGCAAGCTATCAGGGAGCTCAGAATCTGTCCAGGGCCCTGGGAAGGGAAGATGAAAGAGGTCATGAGGCAAACTGGAGATCTAAGAAAGGTAGATCTGAGGACCACAACTGCAAGGCAGCTGTTAAATCATGAGGGAAATAGGAAAACTGTTTGAGAACAGGAGGCATAATGTTTTCCAAGACCAACAGAACACAAATGAGTGCAATTTGGTGGAGAATGTGCTCCACAGAGCTCTACACTACTTTGTTGGAATAACTCAGACAGTTTGGGGGTTCTGGGGCTGCATGCTAGTTCTTACCCTATTCACACATGTGCTGTGCTGAGCACAGCAGAAGAAATTGTAACCCACTGGTGCTCAGGAGAATCCCAGCTATGTTATGGGCTGTCCAATCCTTCCTCTCTGAACGGGCTGGGCACAACATAAATCCAGCCCTACCTCAGTAACAAGATGCTTTTCCAACTGGCCTGATGGAGTACTTGGCCTGATAATGACTCTCACAGTCAGATGTGCAATCTACTCTCTGGCTCCCTGTTGGTTTGGACTCATTGCCTATATACTCTAATACTCAAGACTGCAAGAGATAAAAGAGAGATTCCTATTCCACTCTATAAAACAACATGTTACTGACAATAGGTAAGCCATGTCCTTGGCACCTGTTGTTGGCAGAACTGGCCCTTTCCACTGCACACTCTTGCCTGCAGAGCTCCTATATGGAAGAATACAACTGTAAATGACACAAAATTATCTTTCAAGACACTTTAAGCTGGAAAAACATCACAAACTGACCTAACAATGGGTGTAACCTCCCACTTGGTCAGGCTGCTTTGGAGTGTTGGTGTCAAAATACTGAGGAACCTGTTTCACTATTTGCTAATTTCCATGGCACATCTGAGTATCTTTATTTATTTATTTAAATCTGAAATGGACTATGGATTGTACTATGAAAGCATAAAAGTATTTTTTTAAATCCACAGCCCTGCCCTATGCCCCCATACCATTCTATCAAAACATACATGGGAAAAATGTTTACAAGTTACAATCTTCCAGCTAAGCTTAGTTTCCTGTATATATTTCAAAAATAATGTCTCAAGAACACACACATACAAAAATTTAAAATGCAGGTGGGAGCTGCACAGTGCTGAGCTTCATATTTTGGATTTGAACCATGTTATCTGCTTATCCTTTGGCTTCAGTCTTTCAGTTTTCCCCACTACAGCTGGGCTAGAGGATGAAGCTCAGACTACAACTGAACAAAGGGGAATGCTGCCTTTTCTATATGTCCTCACAATTAAGGGGAACTTAGAATCACAGTTAAACTTGGCATTTTCAAAGCTGAGATTTCTTAGTTTCAAAGACTGAGGTAAGTCTGTAAATTTCAAAATATCTAGCACACCATCAAAAACAAGAGAACAGAGCAATCACCAGAAGAGAATCAAGTGCTTAAACTAGGACAAAGAAATAACTGATATGGATATTGGATTTGCATGGCAAGGCTTTGGTAGCAAGGGGGCTAGAAGGATGGCTTCTTTGAGAATCTGCCAGAAGCTTCCCCTACATCCAAGAGATCCAGGGCCAGACTGCTCCAAGATGAACTCACCACTGGCCAAGGCTGAGCCCATCAGTGACTGTGACAGCTCCTCTGGGACAATGTGCTTGAAAAGGGGGATAAAAAACTGCAGAACAGCAGCAGTAGAAAGGAGACAGAATATGCAAGAGAAACAACTTTGCAGACATCAAGCTCAGTGGAGAAGGAGAGGTAGGATGTGCTCCAGACACTGGAGCAACAATCCCGCTGCAGCTCCTGGTGCAGACCATGGTGAGGCAGAATGTGCCCCTGCAGCCCATGGAGGTCCATGGTGGAACAACAATCTACCTGCAGCCCGTGGAAGACACCACAGCAGTGCAAGTGGATTCCTGAAGAACACTACATCCCCTTGGGAGGCCTATGCTGGAGCAGACTCTTGGCGTGACCTGTGAGCCCAGGGACAGAGAAGTCCACTCTGAAGCAGGTGAGCTGGGAGGACTTGTGACCCTGTGAGAGATCCACATCGGAGCAGCCAGTTCCTGAAGGTACTGCACCTCGTGGAAGGGACCCATGCTGGAGCAGCTTGTGAAGAACAATAGCTTGTGGGAAGGACTCATGTTGGAGAAGTTCATGGAGAGCTGTCTCCCATGGGGAGGACCCCATGCTGGAATAGGGAAAGAGTGTGAGGAGTGTTCCCCTTAGGGAAGAAGGATTGGCAGAGACAACTTTCCTGATCTGACCTCAGCTTGCATTGCCCATCCTGCTGTGTCACTGCAGGGAGGGGTTAGAGAAAATCAGGAGTGAAGAGGAACTCAAGAAGAAAGGAGGGGTGAGGAGAAGGTGTTTTTAAGTTTTGGTTTTCTCTCTCATTATCCTACTTTGATTTGACTTGTAATAAATTACATTAATTTTCCCCAAGCTGAGTTTTTTTTGCCCATGATGGTAATTATTAAGTGATCTCTTCCAGTCCTTATCATGGCCCAAGAATAGTATTTTCTCTCTCCTGTCCAGATGAGGAGGGGAGTAGAGTAGCTTTGGTGGAACCCTACAGATCAGCCAGGGTCATCAGCACATCACACATGGAACAGGGCTTTTCCTCATTTCACTCCTACAATCCTGTAGTAAACCATTTCACTTCATCTTTGCTTTTAATCTTTTGTTCTGAGTAATAAGGTGCAAAGAAATGTAGTCCTAGCAGGATATTAATTTCTGATGTTGTCAATTAAAAAACTTCTCCTGGTGTTTTGAATGGAAAAATCTCTCAGAAAGTGTTTTTATAGAAGCACCCAGTTCCAAGTCCTGGATTATTAGGTTAAGCTCTGTCAGCAGAGAGACCAATATAAATGCTTTTCATACCATCTGCCTTGATGCCTTGACAAAAAAATAAAGAAGCGAAAATACGCAAGTCCAAAATTCTCTGGTTTTAACCTGTTTCCCTTTAATACAAAGCTGGGAAATTCAGGTCCTAAAAATATAAAATGAAAAACATGTGATTATTTTTTTCTTTTTATCTCTCCTCAAAACCTTACAGAACATCCCACTGTTTCCAGGACCTGATTTCTTTTTATATTTTGAAATCAGAAAAGCAGCTTTAAGTAAGTATAAGCACTAGCAAATAACTTGCTCCACTCCCTTTTGCTGTTCTGAAGAAAGCATATTACAGTGTATCCATTTTACCTGGTGTTTATTGGGAGGCTCTATATAATTACCAGGATTTTGATTTTCCTCTTTAAAAACAAATTAAAGTGTTGTGCAGGGCCTTGCAATATTAGGCAGCAACTCCAACAGCTAATGATGGAGAACAGTGCCTCGGTGAAGGTGTTAGTGATCCATCTGGCCAATTAAAAGAGTAACTTCAGCAGAGTCCGATACTATTTCTCAATTATGGTGGCTGTGACATCAAGACTTGTGAAGCAGTGAGATTTGGTGTGAAACAATCAAATGAATGCATACAGAGAAAAATCAGGGACGAGCTGCTGGAATCCCACAGCAGAGATGAAAGGGAAAATGCTATCTACCAAAAAAGTACCTTGACTTACCAACACGAAAGAGGGCTGGATTTCAAAAAACCAAACCAGCTCAGACACTGATACTGATAAAGTCTGTCTTCCTATAGATTTTCAGTCAGAGCCTGTGAGCAGCAGACAAGAGGAGTACAACTGTTGTTGGTCTTCTCTCCCAGAATAAAACTAATGCTCTCAGTGAGCAGAAGACAGCCTGTGCTGTGGCTCTTCTGTGCTGGCCAGCCAACTGTCCTCTGCCAAACATGCTTAGCTGATAAGTTCTGCTTGTTTTTCCCTCATCAGGGGCACTACTCTTGAGTTTTTCTCCTCTCCTTAGATACCCATTCTGTAGAAAACAAATCATCTTTTCAGTTCTTTCCGACTCAGCTGAATGGTATCAGCACGCTCAACAGCTACGCATTGGTGTGACAGACGGGCAGAGGGAGGGGCAGTCCCACAAACTCAGATGAGGTAACATGGTAACCAGTACTCCACAAATCTGAGGTGTTTAAATTCTGAAAGTGGATCCAAACTTTATCTTAAGCCATGCCCAAGGTAAAGAGAGACCAAGGTCTTGTTCTCTTTCTGCCTTGCCATTTGGACCTCTGTGAGGCCATGCACTCCTTTCTCTCGTGGTTTCGTTCTCATGACTGCAGAAGCAGGCCAGCAGGATTGCCCACTTCTTAACTTGGAGATGAATACAGCACAGGACTACACATAGTTCATATCACAGACTGTTTTAAAACTTTTTCTTGTTTATTCTTGTCTTGCAGCTTCGAAAGCATCTTACTTGAACTCAGAAGTAAACAAAAACATTTCTTACTGTCCCATCCCACCTGAGAGATGACTGCTGCCCTCACTTTGAGGAGATAGTACAACCCTTCTTTCTCATACTCAGTCCCCCATGTCAGCTTTTATTCCTTTCCTCATCTTTCAGCCATGACAGGAGAAGGAGTTAAAAATCCTGTGCTGTTTTCTGGCCAGTACCTTCTTAAGTATGTCACCCCTCCCCACGCACACAGGAGTTGTATTGCCCTCTCCCTGGATGGTTCCACATATCTGTTCTCTGAAGTTACAGAGATGGGAACGATTTTCCTCAACATGAAATACTGTATAAAGAGTGTGGGTGGGAAATATGCAGTATAATGGAACTGAAACCCCATAAGGGAAATCAACACAGGCAGCTGCTGATACACTATTTACTTGGATAAATCATCCATTTTTCTTCCAGGCCATATGACTTGAGGTATCACCTACCCAGGATGGCAAGTGCAAATATAAATAATAAATAAATCTAACTGAGGAAGAATTCTCACTGTAATGGGGTTTTGTAGAGAACTAAGTTTCAGTTAAACTTAATCCTTGCTGTCTTCTGTGTCTCCAGCAGCAGAAACATCTGGTCGGTTTTAGATTCCCCTTGGATTCCCAACTTCAAAGGGAGTTATAAAGAATAACAAATACATGTACTGGCACTGAAAAAAAAAATTAGAGCAGCAGGAGAGAATGGTAAAATTGTCCTTATTTGACTGCTAGTGACAGGCGCCACAGGCAGAACTGTGAGAAAAAATCTTAACGGCTCAGGCAAATAAGCTTTTTTTTTTTTTTTTTTTTTTTTTTTTAATGACTGGCTCTCTGTACTAATGACGCAGAAAATCTATGGGATCTGTCCCATAATGGCAAGAAACACATGTGCCAATGAATATGCACGCAAGGGTATGCAGAAAATAGATTTCAAATCAGATATGTACTAAATAATAGGCAGAAACCTAGGAACTAAATTTTGTTCCCAGCCTTTTCACTGACAGTGCCCTGTGTGTATCACTGGCTAAATAATGCAGGTCCAAATTTTGGCTACTTAAAGTCAGTAGTTCGTTGTAAAGTATGGCCAGAAACAATGACTCTCATATTCACTTTTCAAATCCTACTTCAAAACCTCCAGGAACAGGGGTAGGTAAGCAAACAAAGTAACAGATGTCTCCAGCTCTCTCTTTCCTTTACTCTCTGGTGGCTGGAAAGTGAATGCTATGCTCCTTTCACAAATGCAGCACACCAGCAACTACTTATGTTTCTGCCCTTACATGCAGAGAAAAGAAGCATCTAGCTTCATTCACCATGAGCTTCTGAATCAGTACACTCATGAAATAATCACACCCCATTCCTCACTTGATCCATGCAACATCATGACCTCTTTTTACATCTATTGTTTACCACTTCAGTCATAGGGTTAATAAAATAAATGCAATATGAAGGAGGTGTGAGGATTCAGAAACCTGTGTGAAGCCTCTTAGCTGCTAAACATTAACTTGTGCTGTATGAACATTAACTCTTGTATGAAAGCTGAACTGTTACCCCCTTTCATCAAAACTATAGCCTCCTAAATGCCTGGCATCATGTAATGCAAATTTGTAAGATGGATGCCAGAGAGGAAAATTACAGAATAGGCTTTTGCAAATAGTATTAAAACCACAGCCATCCTTCTTTCACCTCCCTTTACAGAGAGTCCATAGAATATAAGTTTTGAAAGCAGTCATCGAATAAATTCCAACGATTCCTGAATCAAAGAGACTAATCAACTTGTGTTTATTTGATATATTTTGTGTATATTTGGCAAATAAATTATTTCTTACAAATAACTCATTCAGTTCTGTTGCTGGAGCTGCAACCACGACTTTTTTCATGACCTTATTTTGCCTTATTATGTCATGAGGTAAGCGGCTTCCCATTGTTTCATCTTTAAAGACATTTCAGGATTTCTTAAATGCCTCACATAACAGCAAGACAATATCAAAATTTTCCCATAAATACAGTAATCTCATATTTATATGAACCTTCAGAAGTTTTAGTTGCAAAAATCTGAAGTTCTTGTACAATGCAATGACCAAAGGACTTACACCTCTGCAACAGCCCCTTACCTGAAGAACCCCATTCCCAAATTTATTTCTCACTGAATATTAAAAACCTGTAAGTGAAGATGTATTACAAACTGCTATAGAAATAGGAATTAAAGAATATACCATGAAATTTGTCATGCCTGAGACAGGAATCAGCAATTTCTGAAGCTGCTGCCATATCTCTGTTAAACAGTTGAGTCTGAAAAGGGAATCCAGAATGAACCTAAATGCACACAGTCAGGAAGACAGTTCTGTGGATGTGTACTGCTAATAGCTTTTTCAGAGCTAGTGGGATAAACTCATTTCTTTTGCCCAAGTTAACTTTTGGGAAAGTCTCTGGCTTCTTGACCTGAAGACTGTTGATTCTTGAAAGGAAGCCTGCCTTCTTAGTGGGGCTTCTTTACCTGTGTTGCTAAAATCCTCCTATTGGGAACCCTTTTGGAATTACGCTTACAATTGCTATTTGCCAGCAAAAGGGCCCTTTTACCTCTAACAAGGAAAAAATGAAAACAAAAAGATCAGGAGATCTCAGGGTTTCCCAAATTCATACTCTCGGAGGTGATTCCACCAAGTAACATTTAAAACCTAGTTAACATCAGACATTTTCTAACTTCTGTATTTGCAGCCAGGAGAGCTGTACCGCCAGTGCTAATTTGGGGCAGAAAGAAGCACAGGCTGCAATAGCCTGAATGAGAGCCATGGGTTCTGACTGCATCCAGCAGTATGAACTGAGAATTTACAACAGGAAATTGATCCCCATCCTGGTAAAGCCAAGGAGAGAGCTTAAATGAGGCTCAACACACTTTCCAAGGGAACTTCATCTGTTTTCTACAAGAAATGCAAGGACATCAGCTAAAAAACACTTCATGAGTTATGTGCAAGGACTTCTCCAAATATCAATCAAAATGTTTCTTTACATCCTGTTTATGGCTTATTACATTCTCTTGTGACTAGGCCTGGTAGACCAGCTCCTACATGGTCTAATAGTTTCTTGAGTACCTTTCCTGTGCTCTTACATATCTGCTGGAATCCAGGCACAATGCAGCAATTGAATAGAACCATTAGAAACACAGTTCAATTCCGGACTAACCCTCAGCATGCACATATACGCTTGCAAAGCATTAATGGCATGGTAAGCTAAAAACAACCATCCCAATAATATCAGCCAGCTAGGCAAGACCAACAGGTGCTTTCTGTTTACTTGGGATATTTTACCACTTTTATTATTATCTTTGTGATGTGTGCTGCTCCACCAGCATGCAGGAAATACTGTGAGCATGTCTACAACATAGACTTTTACTTATTTATTTACCGAGCTCTGAGGTGGAGTAGCTTTTATTTTTCTACTTTTTAAATACATTATTATACCAACGCTTCATATCCAAGACTGATGTAAAATATATTCTTCAGAATAAATCAGTCTTCTCAAGACTAAGTTTAATTTATACTGATATAGTAGGTTACATGATTAATCATGTTAGAAAAATGCTAGTGAATGCAGGACACAGCTGTTGGACAAAGCATACCTTTCTGTCTGTCTTGTCACGGGCCTATTTACATAGAAATACTGAACCAACAACACTATTGAACTATTGCCCCAATACATATTTACTTAAGCCAGCTTTTCTGTATCATAAAATACCCCTTTTCTGGTTTGAGAAACAGAAATAATAAGCTAGGTGGTCAAATAAATGGAAAAAATTTCAATTGGGATTGCTTTGTCACCTTCTGTTTACTTCCAATGGGAGTGAGAACTCCAAAATTTGCAGAACCACAACTTCCATTGAATGGGTGATCAGATGTTCACTGATCTATACCAAACTTACAGAAGTCGCAGTGCTGATATTCTCAAGGAGTATGCGATCACCTATCCAAGATCAAGGCAGACAGATTTGAATAACCAAGGTATCATGATTAGGTTAAGTAGCTCAGTCCTTCAAAAAAAATAAGGATCACACTGTTCAGACAAGGTCAGATGCTTTACATTTTCCATCAAGAGGACAATTCTTAACTATATTCTGTGCTTTTAATCTTCACCCTTGCCCTGTTTGTTTTACATACCTCCCTTATATTCATGTTTTTATTTTGTGAAGTGCTCTCACTGAAACAGATTTAGGCCAATCCTGAAGAATTTAAACTTAGATGAAGCAGTAATCTATGAAGTAAAATGTCCCCAAGGCATCTACCACACTGTGGCCCTTGACAAGACTGCTGCCAGAAGAATTTCACTATGTAATTCCTCATTCACTGTTTTTATTCCTCATGTTTCTACATGAGGAAGAAAAACACATAATGTGTTATGAATGTTATACAGGACAAGGAAAGATGCAAAGCAATAACCAGGATGTGTTCTTCTAAGGGAAGGTCCCTTTTAAATCAAATCTAGGAAGTAACAAATAAAGTGAATACATTAATATTAACTGTATAGGCTTTACACTCCCACTATCATTACCTTCAACTGTTTGCGCCCTTTGCAAGCAGCTGGACTCAGTTGGGCACCCAGAATTTGATTCACAACCAGCCCACAGAGATGGAAGCCAGAAGACCTGAAACAGTAGGAAAGGCTTCCCAATTTGCTGAGTAGAAACACAGAATACATTCCAGGGGAGATCAACATACAGTTAGAGAGACAGATTCTGATCAACTGTTGCAGAGATAGAAGATCCCATAATAACATCAATACAAGAAGATTTCAGCATAGTCTAAGGATCATAGGATTATTTAGGTGGGAAAAGATCTCCAAGATCATTGAGTCCAACCTTTGACTGAACACCACTACATCAACTAAACCATGGCATTAAGTGCCACATCCAGTTGTTTCTTGAGCGTTTCCAGGGATCGTTGCTCCACCACTTTCCTGGGCAGCCCACTGCAATGCTTTACAACCTTTTCAGTGAAAAATATCTTCCTGAGGTCCAACTTGAACCTCCTCTGGCACAGCTTGATGCCTCCTTCCTCTTGTCCTGTCAGGTCCTCACACTTTTAAATTTTTTTTTAACTAAAAAAATTCAGTAGAATTCTGATGAAGCACTCTGTTAAGCACCACCTAGAAGAGCCCAAACACAACCCAATATTTTTTGCTTCACAGGATAGCTAGACTTTGAAATTTGCTTTTGTTTCACAGTTGAATTAAACACTGCATTGCAAAGTTACCCATGAAACAAAAATAAAAAATCATTTCAATCAATTGAATGTTGTTTTGACAAAATAATTTTGTTTTGATTGCTACTCTCAGTTTTGATTTAAATTTTATATTAGAACATGAAATACATTTTTGAAATAAAAGTTTGAAACAAATGCATTTCTGTTCCACAAATGCCAAAAAGCTTTATCTGGAAATATGAATAGGAAAAACAAATAAGAATTCTGGAAGTTTTTTTTTTTTTTTTTTTTTTTTTTTTTTTTTTTTTTTTTTTTTTTTTTTTTTTTTTTTTATT
>WEIU01018328.1:247839-268483 GCA_013389925.1 Aegithalos caudatus
AAAAGTTTTTTTGTTTTTTTTTTTTTTTTTAATGAACCAGTATTTCCACACAAAGAGAATACCAGTATGTATTTTTTACTGCTTCTTGTCCTGACCTTCAGTACATTTTTGTGAGCCCCAGAAGCTTGTGATACCTCTACAATCCTACCAATTTATCAGTGACAATCTAATTATTATTAAGAATCCAGTTGATATGTTGTTCTTGTCCAAGAACTGGTGGAGCTTACTGATGTATGAAAGGTAGGCTTTTTCATGCAGCCAGTTATATAACACACATCTTGATGGGTCAAATACCATTTACTACTGCTGCCATTTGGGAAAGTACCAGAACCAGTTCGGAGCAGGATAAAGCAGCAGACTGAGAGTCACAGACAGTCTTACTCCTGTAGAAGAATCTGAAGTGAGGAGAAATGAGGGGAATATCAGTTGTTTCTGCTCTGCCCTTTAACCTTAAACTTAACCGGTAGAAAAATGTAAGAGCAGTTGTGATTAAGAAGATATTTAACATCTAAAATTCCTTTAACTGTTTGCTTCACCTACTAAGAAAGCTCTTGATCACTGCTCATACATTTGCAAATGGCTAAAATGCAAAATACCGTGAAGTCATGTGAAGCTTGACTGAAACTATAAGACAAATCTTGGCTTAAACAGGGAAGAACTGAGGGTTTTCACCCAGATCAGGTAGCAGCAGGAGTGCCAATGCATGAATCTGTTCATTTAGGAAGACCAGGAAGAGAGCTGAAGCACAGCCAGGCCTTTAACCATGACAGTAGATCATTCATTCCCAGTCATCCCTGTCTGTTTCAGCACTGAGATGCTTATGGGAAGTGGTGGTCCCCCATGCCATTTGGTGAGGTGAGGGATTTTTGTAACATGGTCAGAATATCAGTAAGGACCAAAAAAATTTTGTTTCTTGTAAAGTGAATTTCTGGATGCAGTGCTTGGAAAAGTATGCAAACAACTGTACTGCTTAGTCCCCATGAAAGCATTTTTAACCAGAATTTGAACCTGCCTACCACAACATCAGATGACACACTTGGCAAGGCTGAGATGGGCAAAATTTTGGGGAAAACTGTTAACTTGCTTGTGGAGTTTTTTTATGTATCAGATTTGGGGAGAGGTACTTGGGAGGAGGTAAGAGTGGCTAAAATAAAAGGAGTTTGGCTTGCATATCCTCACCAATAGGTTATTAGCAGGAGAGAAATACAAAGGCTTGTTCAAAAGCCTGAACTACAATTACCTCTAACAGAGCTTTTTCTGCCACACAGCAAGCAGACTGTTGAATTTGTGTTCTGCATAGTGGACCCATGTTCTGACACTTTCCACATTCTGAAAGGAGTTGAAAACCCTACCCTTCATCTTGTGTGTGCCTGCAGCAAAGGCTGCCTGTAACCCTTTCCTAACAATAAGATTTCAGAGGAACTGCCTGAGGAATATGACTGAATCCTTACCCTGCACAAAACAAAAATACAGATTTAGGGATAAGAGAAAACAAGGAGCACCCAAATGCCTCAGCATCCTCATCATTAGCAGTCAGTGGTCCTTGGGCTCAGATCCACATTGAGTGAAAAAGGTTCCCTTTACAAAACAGTGCCTCTTCTGAAGGAAAGACTTCAATCTTTTTACCAGCAGCTTCCCTCTCCCTTAGTTATTAAAATAAACAAGAAAACCCCTCCCTCTGCTAAGCATCCCTCCACTCATTTCTTTTAACTTTCCTTGTGTCTCCCTTCACGCCTCTCTGAGTTTGTTGTTTTTAAGCCCATACACTAACCTGCTCTCTTTGTTCTTTTTCTTTTTTTTTTTTTTTCCCTTTATTCTGTTTGCTTAAAACTCCCAGCCCCAAAAGCAAATTTGGAGAAAACTGGCTTTCTCTAGTTATCCCATTGTTCTTCTCAGGCAAGATCTATTTCAGATGTTTCTATTTCAAATATTTAATGACAGACCTATTCATACAAAGACATGCCAACACCACTCCCCTGTCTCTTTGGCATGATGCAAAGCACAGAAAAATATTGTCACAAGATATAAAGACTCTGTTAGTCAATAAAATCAAGTTCTAACTCATAAACAGTATGTAGCAGATTCCATACATTGTCACATTTCCCAGAAGCACAATCTTGACAAAAAGCAGTTTCAAGGGGGATGACATGGGCCAGGCTCATTCTCTTAGCACTACCGCAGTGGACCTTGGCTGGCTTCCCTTCCAAGAGGACCTGTAGAGAAGCCAAAGACTGTTTTGAGTCTTGGAGAGTTAACTTATTTTTGGGGTCTTGTCTCCACTGCAATGTTGTTTGTAAGTACAATGTCAATGTTGGCCCCCAGCATGACTCCCACCCACAACAGAAGCCTCTTGCTCAAACTAAGTGCTATTTTAACTTGCCTCTTTGGCCTAAAAGCAGATTACAAGTGGCAGCCCATGTGTTGTAGCTGCCAGTGTCAGTAACAATGTGGGAACCCATCAGTTCTCTAGCTATGGGTTTAAAGCACTGATCTAAGATCCTGCCTTGTATCTGGGTTCTAGACTAGAACTACGGAATCTTTATTCCCAGTTATCTGCATTAAGCTCAAGCAGGTAGAGGTGATGGTCTGACATTAACAATCTGCTTCTCCTCTCCTTGGTCTCTCAGTACATTCTGACAAAGAAATTCTCCAAACTCGCAGGAAGCCGCATGCCCACAACTGGAGAGAGAACCCTGAAAAACACCAGGCTGAAATGCCGCTGCAACAAACTGAGTCAACAGCTAAAACAATACCGGTGATAATCACTTCTACCCACTACCTCTGCCTACCCAGGCTATTGTTTGGAGTGAGTACGGCTTTTTGCAAGCCCCTTAGAGTCACCATCTGTGAAATGCAGCACAGCTGCACCAACAGGCGACATGAACACAGATTTTAGCTTTGTGTGAACTGCAGGTCTTACATATAGAGTCATAAGAATTTTAAGGCATACGCATCATATGAGAGCAAGATAAGGTGTTCATATAGTCAGTTGCTGTGTGGCAACTCCAACCTCTTGCATATTGACGGTTACCTACATGATCCTTCTCTTCACTCTAATAAATTGGCATGAGATGAGCAAATCTAAGTACTGGCAACTAATAAAAACCACCACAAAAGTGGCCATATTATCATCTGAACATCTCAGGCTCTACTTTATTTACACTCTCCAGGGCTGTAATCCCAGCTGGTAGTTTTAATTAGTAGTGAATGTACTTTCACAATAAATTGGACCTTCTCCTTCTTGGGCATCAGAGATCCCTTCCACAGATGACTGTGGATTATGAAGAGACAAATTTTGGGGATGTTAGGCAGACAGTTTTCTCATATCACATATCTGAAAAACTAGCATCACTCTCTGGCTCACGAGAGGACTTGGCAGCAAGTCAGACTATGATTATCCAGAAGATTCTTCCTTCAGTGTCAGAGTAGTAAGACACATAATGGAAACTTGCAACAAAACATAAATGATTCTATTTAGAAGTCAATACAAAATTGTGGACTACAAGGCCAGCTGCAGGGCTGTCTTTTCTTTGTGAGTTTTGAGCCAAAACATGGGATAACATGGCAAGCACCATCAGAGTATGTAAATATCTTGCTTTTCCCAGTCTGTAGCCATTAGTGAATGCCTTACTACAAAACTGCAAGTTCAATAGGGTTTTAACAGCCTTTTTCCTCTCTCTGCTCTGCAATTTTTCTTTTCCTGGCTCTAACTAGTTGCAACCAGTTGTGAATAAGTCGTTATCCCTCTGTGCAACTCACAGCAACTAAAAGAAACCAGTGTCATTATGCAATTTAGCAAAAAAAAAAAAAAAAAAANTATAACATTAGCTTTGAAAAGGAAAAAGAAAAAAGAAAAAAAGAAAAGTTTTGTTTTATGGTTAATTATCCATGGTCTATTTACAAAATAAATCAACCCATTGTGCACCACCAGGATTTGTGGCCTCATTTGAACTTTGCTTTTCATTAATCACTTTAAAAATAAAAGCTATTTTTTTGTTGTTTTTTACTTGGATCTGGGTATAAATTGTAAAAACGGTGAAAGAACAAAGTATGGATTATTCACCCTAAGTTTCATGACTTACATGATCTCAGTCTTGTCTTTCTCCATGTGCCTAAATAGATGCACAGTCCAAAAATTCCAACATTCTGTAAGAAATGTAGTCAGAGGAAGATTGAAATATTTTTTCATACTCAAACTTTGAGTTATAAAAAAAATTGCAAAAAGCTTGCCTTAAGAAATGAAAAGGTGGACAAGCACTTGCAAACATATTTAAGTGATTGAAGGAGGCAAATGAAATTATTCATGTGGACATTTAAGTAATATACAAATGTTTGTGACAGCTGAGTACAAGGCGATTTTGTTTATACAAAATCTACTGGCAGGCAGGCTGGAGAAGGCAGAAAACGGATATCAGATTTCTTTACAGTGCTTACAGTTTATACAAAAACCAAAAATATTTTTTTTCTGAAAATGGTTTAATTATATAAGAAGTTTAACTTTTGTCCCTGTGAGATGACAGAGGACTACTGAATTTCTGAAAACTAGCCAATGGAGAGGCAGGCAAAGGACATTTTTAGCTGCTCTGTTAATGAAACCCAACTAACTGTCTTAATACTTATTTCATTCTGACAGGAAATAAAATACATACTAGCATAACCCTAAATTCTTAACTAAGAAAGACTGAACAACTTATTTGTCTCCACTATGAACTGTTCAAAACTGAAAAATAAGAAAGGGTGATAAACAAACATGATAGAAGTATATAGTAACAGTATACAAAAATGTCATTCCCCTGTTTTGTTTTTTTCTTCCTTTTTATTTGTCAGACACCCTTAAGTGTCCTTTGCCTTTACTATGGCAAACAGAAAGTCACAGTGCTTCACTTAATCCGTAATGAAATGCTACAGAGAAAGTTGTGCTGTCTGGAGGTCAAACAATGTGACTTTGCTGCACTCAAGACTACAACTTTTTATTTCTAAACTCCTGAGCTGGATGCAAGCATAAAGGTGGCTGAACTTACCCAACAGATATATCTTAGAAAATAATATAAAGAATTGAAGTTAAGAAATTATATCATTTATACATATTATTACTAATAGGAGCCCTGAAAGATAATTTTTCCTTGCCTGTTGGTGTGAAAAAGGATTGTAGAGATTTGAAAAGTTAAAGAAACCCACTGCCTCCTCCTCCACTTTGCAGATGGCTGACATGCTTTAACTTTCATTTCCAAACATAAATTAGCTCCTACTTAAATAAAAGTAAAAATTAAGGCTGCTTCCACCTGATTGCAAAGCACAGCGGCCAGGCTGGGAGAATGGATAGGCCTTCAAAGAAAATAAAAGCCTTTTTAAGCAACTCCTCATATGAACGCCGGCCCTTGCAGCAGCAAGCTGTGGCCCTACAGCCGCTTTCCATTATAAATGCTAAATTGGGAAATGTTTAACATTCTTTATTTAATCTTTACAATATAAAGAAAAAACAGCTGATTCTCAGAAACATGACAGCCTGAGCAACCATTAGTGATCTGCCTCCCCCTTCCTCAAAGCAGAACAGGCCATTTGCAGCCTCAGCAGTGACTGACACTTTTTAATCAGGAATGTATTTTTAGATGGAACCTAGAAGATGGGATTGAAACTTTGTCATTTTTTGTTCCAGTGATGTAAGGAGCCAAAGGAAATCAGGATATTTAATAAAAAATGTGAAGAGAAAAACAGTTTAAGAAATATATGTAGTGGAAACTATGGACAAAGGTGGTTTCAGATGCTTTCTGCACTGTTTTATGTTAATATCTTTTTACAGTCCTTCCATGAAGAAGAGCATCATTATTTATTTTGATTTAACACATTATCAACTGAGTGTATTTTTCTCTTGTTTACAGTCAAAGCAGCGAGTCCATCTATTCTGCTGCAACCAGTCACATATAAATCAGCACAAACTCAGGAACTGAGAAATCCTCTCAGCTGCTTACACAGACAAACTTTCTTTGTATCTTGTCCTTGCAAGAACTTCCCTAAAGGGCTGAGTTTCATCACACGTCCAAAAAGTCACACAAGTCAGAGGTTTCTTCAGTTGAAATTATGAAGTAATACCTCAAATTGAGTCCCCACAGAAACTGAACTAACTGAAATACTTAGGTTTTTCACAAGATTTTACGCTGGAGCACACTTTCTAGACCATCAAGTCCAGCTCCCTGCTCTCTTCTACTACAGATATTAAAGGTCACTTCTTAAGGAATTGTTTTTAAGCCTCTGCATCAACAAGGTGAAGAGAGCTTAAACATCCTTCCCACCCCAGCCACAAGCATTCAGTAGCTGGCAGTGATGAGACCAGACATCTAGGAAACAAATCCATGAGCAAACAAGGATGCTCTCCTTCCCCACAGGGGTTCTGACAGACAGAACTGAACATACTCTCATGGGACTCCCTGATGGAGGCACTCAGTCCAAACAGAGTCCTTGCTTCGTTTAGTGGCAACACAGAAACATTAACCACGGTACAGAGGAAAGAAGCAAGGAGCATCCAGGTGCTGACCCTGCTGGAGGCACTGCACACATGCCCACAACTGCTCCACACCGCTGGACTTCAGTGACCCTTCCCTGCAGAAGTCACGGCCCACCTGCACACACGCGTTAAACAGCAAGGGCAAGAATACACAGCTTGTCTCTGGGAGAAATGAACCATCTGCGTTGTTTGCTGCCAACGGGGAAGATAATAGCTTTGAAAAGGAGGACTGCAGGAACAGTCAGTGCAGCTAGGCCTGATACTTTTGTTACAATTATTCCAAAAACATTGCTTCTTGCAGCATTTCCTAGGGACTTCTGATAGTCAAAAAGACCAGTGAAACTACTGAAGGCTCTAGCAATGAATTACTGATAGCGAAGGACACAAAATTGTCATAAACTTCAACCAAAGTGTGAGAGTTGCAGAAACGACTGTTCTGAGGAAGGGAGGGAGGGAGGGAGGGAGGGAGGAAACCTTGCAGAATAATTGCTAGATAAAAAGCCTACCATAGCTAATTCAGCACGTTGCTGGATAAAGCAAAATAATTTAGTTAGCTATTTTTCAAATATACCCAACCCCAAGTATGTGTCAGGGAAGAGAAATAATGAAATTTTAAAATAAAAATGAATGTAGAGCTTTTGTCATTTTTGTTGCTGTTTTTAAATCTTTAGGGTTCATATTTAACCTTTTCCCTAAAATAACAAACTTGAATTTAAGAAAACTAAGGCACAGATCTTCACAGAGACAGGACTCAAACAGCTTATGTTTAAAAATAAAATAGCAGAGTCTTTTTAAGTTGTGAAGTGAAGACTTATTCATTAAAACTGAATATTAACATCTCATTTCAGAAACTGTTCAAACCATCCCTTTTGCCTATTTTGCCTATGAATTTAGGCAGACAGAAGTTTCACAGGTTGCATGTCTAGCATCTGGTCAAGTCAAATCACCCTCTCCTCCATAAATTAAAATTAGATTTCCATTCTGCAGAACACACAAAATTCCCTGGTTCTGGTTGCTGTTCAACCATACATATATAACCAGAGTTTTAGCAGCAGGCATTTAAAAGGGCTTTTCCCTTTTTAAATCAGAAAATAGGCAGGAAATAATTAAATGTTTGTCTGACCATTAAGGAAGGTTAGTGTCTTGCTAGTAGTCCACCCAAGCATACAAAGCAAAGCTGGGGACTGAAGACTGGGGAAGTCAGGGGTAACCTAGTGACAGGCAGAGAAATGCCCAGTAACTGAAAAGCAGGCAGATGCCTTTAAGAGAGGAAACTGCTTGTCTGCCATTAAAAGTTATCAGATTTTGGACACCTATTCCAAATAAGTCTCCCATTGCAATCAGTGCCGACAAAAAACTTACAGACTGAGACTCTGAAAAGACAAGCAAAAAGTAATTTTCACTCAAAGACAAATGATTACTCTTTTGATTAAGTCAAACACTGGACTCATTACTGAGCATGTTCTCTGTAAAGTTACACCATTTACATCTTCCAAGCATTTTATAAAGGGTTTACAGCTACGAGGGACACCAGGATAAGGGATTTTAAGGAGGTTACTCTCCTCCATTGCATGCAACTATGTTATAAACTGCTATTCATATGCTGATTCAGACACACCTTGCAATTACATATGTTTTCAGACCCTATAATTCCTATTGGATAGTCTTCCAGAATTTAATAATCTGATGACCAAGGTTATTTTCATTTATATATTATCATTACATTATATAGAGTTATTAAATCTTATATATGGTTGGTGTCCTCAGTTTGGTCTGTGTGGCAACACTGGCCTGAAATTTAAATATTTTTTTTACCTCTACAAATTATTTCAATGCCTTCTCCCTATGTATCTGAATTGATTTTATAAACATTAATAAAATAAGTTTAGAATATTTTTGAAGGGCACAATAAAACAGTACCTGCCAGTATAAACCCTAAGTGATTCTTTACTGAGACATAAATGGAGGAAGAAGTTGTTTTCATTCCTCAGAGCCAAAGCAAGGGCTGGTTTTAGAATCCAGGTGTTCCGATACATTTCTGAATATATGTGTACTCCCCAGCAGTGTGGTGAAATATACTTACACAGCTTAAAACATACTTACAGAGCTTAAAATATTCCACTACCTGTTTTCACAAAACCCTGTTTCATTTAAAGCTTGTCTCAGGGATCACTGCTGAAAGATGTCAGCTTCAAATTTTTTTTCTTTTATGTCTGAAGTGGGCGTAATTCACATGCAGACTCATTTTATGGCTCTTTTCTAATGCGAGAAAAACACTTTAAAATAACTGAGGATCGAGCCCTATAACTTTATAATTGACCTAATAGACCCCTGACATCATATAAACAAAATTAGCAGCATTACACTGGAGAAGAATATGTCCAAGAATGTGCACTCAGACAAGAAGGATTTGTAAAGGGCAAAAGAAAACAAATCCTGGTACAGTGCTAGCAACCACAAACAGGTCAGATCCTCAGAGGATACAACTAGGAATAAATTGGTTGCAATAGCTACAGGAATAATTGTCTCCTGTAGTATGAACAGAAAATAAAGTATGAACTTTTCTTTATTACTGAACAATTTCTTCCCTTTCTTAAAGCTTAAGAATACCTCTCTTTTTGAAATTAACTATTATTTTAGCAGAGCTATATGTATTTTTTCTTGTATTTGACAGAAGTAAATTAAAATTTCCCAACCAATTCCAATTAGAAGAATCTCTGGATCTTTACGGACATCAATCACTTAAAATAGAAATGAATAAATAAAGTTCAGTATGACCTAAAATTTCACTGTTCTTCTGCACTTGCTGCTATTACACAGAGACTGACCTGACAGTTGCATTAAAGTCAGGAGAGGAAAGGGAAAAGCTTTCATTGTATACATCCAAAAGTTGAAGGGCAGGGTAGAAGAGGGAGGAGGAGAAAGGCAGAAACACTGTGCAGAAGCCAGGGATGTTCCAGAGCACAATGTGACAAGAAAATACTCAATAAGAATTCCTCGAGCCAAAACCAGATCTTAAATAGATCCATTGTCTTCCAGCCTGAAGCCCTTAAAAAGGCTCAAAATGAAAGTCTGTGCTGTGAGCACCCAGTCGTTCTTTCCTTTCATCAGGATTTGCAGGTTTTAATACAATCTGTCATCAGAAAAAACAGCAGAGCTGTACAGTCCAGAGAGGTAACAAAAGCAAAAGGCAGGCAAGAGTTACATAACTGGCTTTTTACATAAATATTACATTGAGAGATATTTTGCTTTTCAGAAAGGAAAAAATATTAAAAGAAAAAAAAGCTCAAGCTAAGGTCAGAGAATTCAATCCAACTTCACTTACTCCTTGTTCTTCTTTCACTTTGCAACATGTATCAAATAGTTGAAGTGAGGTGTTTCTTTTCCTTTTTTCATTACTACTAAACAAATAACCAATTCAGCCTTAAACACTTCATAACAGATTGTCTTGTATTACCTGAAAAGTGCACCACATCATGGAAGCTGGAAAAAAATCTTATTTTCAAACATAAGCAAGCCTGCCTTGTTTATCTGCAGCACGGGGCAATTAGAAATGACCATGGATGTTAAACAAGCTTGCCTCTGTACAGTCTGAGAAGGGAAAAAAACACCCTCCAAGTCTCTCCATCTGTTATTTCCTTTTTTNTGTAGAAAAGCAAAATTATGCAAGAGATTTTGAATGTAAAGCCTGCATGTGCTTTTTCCCTTTTTGTCTCTGTGAACACGGTATGTGCTATAGCGTAAGCCAGCACGGAGTGGGCGTCGATTATTTACTATTGATTTACACTACTCACACTGAGGAGGGAGACACACACGCAAAGCAGCGCACAGAGGTGACATGGATGTGTATTCATGGCATGGGCCATGGAGAGAGGGAAGCAAAGCATGTAAAAACAGAGCTGTGTCTTTCTGAACTAAATGCAATTTTCCCAACCTTTTTGTTTTCATGCTCTTAGGTAGAAGAGCGGATGCTTAACAAAACCCACAAACCCCTCTGCCCAACAGTAAGGTTTCCCTCCCACACACCCATGCCCAAATCCTATTAGAAACTACAAAAACCTACCAATTAATGCCATTGTGACACTTCTTGTGCCAAGTATAAAGCCTGCCTAGCAAGCTCTTAGTGACCACGAGGTTCCATTAAGGTTACAAAGAGAATTCTTTTTTATAGTAACACTATACATGAACCTTTTACTCATTTCTTTAGGACCTACTTTAGGCTTGCAGGAGCCTATAAATCATAGACACTATGCACAGTATGCAATACAAAGCCTTGGATTTTTTGAGATGATTGGGTGACATGGAAATATGAGAATTAAAAGACCGGAAACAAGGGAAGTTCAACCTATTTTGCTCACATATTAAGCCTGCCAAAATATTCATGTTTCTCTCTTTTCCACACACCCGAAGCCATCAGTTTAGACAGACAGGCCTCTAGATCATTAATCAGTAGGGGGAATTGTCTCACACAGGTGAATGCCCATCACATTGCTGAATCCTTTGCCACCAAGGTGAGACATGGCTGTGCAGATTATGCCTCCTCCCATTTGACACCAGGTCCTACAAAGCAAGGGAACACCACCAGGCAGGCACAACACTGGACTCCTGGGCATCCATTTATTTATTGGGTGGGGGATTTCTCTAATAAAGTTAGTGGGATTCCAAAGCATGTTAACATACTTTTAAAGGATGCTGAAATAATGAAGACTAAAAGGAAGTTTATTACAAGCCACAGCAGACACTGAGACTCGTACCAGAAATGAAACTGAGTGTGGTGGTTAACAACAAAATATAAAATAATCAAAAAATCAAGTATCAGTGCTCTTAAAACTTCTTTTGCATTATCTTTACTGGAAGACACACGCCCCATATTACTTTCTTCAAATTGTGTTTAATGGACAGCATGCTTTTCCTTCACAGATCTGACATCAGACATTTTTACAGGTCCTAAAATAGCACAGTGAGCAAACAAAAACCTCCATGTTATAAGAAAGGCAAACCCTATTTTATGGAAATTACACAGATATGCAATGCTTCTGAGTATTCTGTTTTTTTTTTTCTTTTACCCAGTTCCACATCTACTAGCATTAACTCTGGTACTGTCAGCCAGCATGCAGTCAGGATCTCTATCAGGCTGTTAGGAAAAGAAAACGTTCATTCACTGTCTTGCACGTGCTTATTCATTTTGTTTGCACATAACTGGAATTGCATTGAAATTACCCAGAAAAGTTTTACACAAGAAATCACGTGCAGCTTACCTAGTGTGATTTGTCTCTAAAATGAAACTGACCCTTAAAGGAAAAGAATAAGGTCTTCATTAAACGGGACCTAGTCATGCAACCTGAATTAAGAAGTTACTAGTACAGGTGGGGCCAGCTCAAAACATGCTCAGGCATATTTCCTTTGCTCACCAGGGCAATGCTGCGGGAAAGAAATGAGACCCAGAAGAGAAACTCTACTTCCCTCTCATGCAGCCACTAGAGACAGTGCTCCACAAGCAAACTTTTGAGTGATGCTATGCAAGGTGAGTGTTTCATGAAGGCTGAACCAGAGGACCATCACGAAAAACAATGAAAACGTGTGCTTGTCTGACAAGACTGCATGTGAAAAAGAACATATTTTTCAGCACCATTTATACTCTCAGTCTGGATGTTTAGTATATCCTCATCTTATGGGATGCAGCTTAAAAGCATAAAATGTTTTACAGATTGTTATATAAAATAGATACAGAAAGAGACTAAAGAAATAACAGCTAAGGGAAGCCAATCTCAGATATTGGTAAGGGAAGCTCCAATGCTGCTGTGGTTGCTTTATCATTGTCCAGAGTACACCTATTTTTAAGCACTTGTTAGATTCTAAGCAACTAGCTGCGGACTCTTACATATCAAGTTCAAGCAGAGATTCACCTAAAAATATGAGGATACAAATAAAGGAGTTCATATCTGGTATATTCTGTTCTTGAAGTCTATCAAGCAAAGCTGAATAAAGTTTCCATTAAAAGCCATTCGCCTTCAATCACTCAAAAATGTTGGAAATTTCACTACAAAATTTCCTGTTCCTAATGTTTACCTAAATTTAATTTCATGAAAACTTGCATAAACAAAAGTTCATCTGTTTTGCACATACAGAATGAGAGAAAAACATCCAGAGATTTAAGAGAAATGGAAAAAAAGAGAGCTTAAACTGTCTATAGAAAAAGCATAGAAAACAACAGAAAATACAAATGGACTCATAAAGTTAGATCTGGCTAAATTTGTTTCAAGAAAAAGCTTTCTACTCTGATGAAAATTCTTGAGTTTTTAAAATACCACACACCTACAAAATCCTACCAGACCTTTTACGAATACCATCTTGGATACACATTTAGGTCAGAAAATCCTAAAAGAACCCCTATGTGTGTACTAAAAAAACTTGTATTTGTATCTAATTGTACATTAAATTCTTTTATGTCTCTGATAGATGTTCTCCCTACAAGAGAACATAACTACAAAGCAGCATTATTTTTCACTATGTTAGACAGCTGGTTTGCATAGATCTTTTGGGTTTTGATTAGTGAAACACATTAATAGCAGATGCCTTTAGCATGTATCAAAGATACTATAGCTCTGTATTTGGAGAAAAACAATGTGACTTATTAAAGACCATCATAAGGGAGAAACTAAGGTTATAAACAAGTTATTACTCTAGGATTTCATGATTTTGCAAGTAAGCTTAATGTTTCTCAAAAGAGATTCTGTCTTTTTTGTGACTGTAGGAGGACATAAGCACAGTACTAGGTTGCCAGGGGCTTTTAATGGCAAATTGAATAATATAAAAATATTAAAATGATAGAGACAAGACCTAAATATACTAGGGATGCTTGCCAACTGTTCCTGATAGTTAAAGAATCAATAAACCTTTGAAGACCTTGTGCAACATGACTTTACTTGCAACAAAACTAATTGACAATAAGTATGCCTTTCTTAGCAATTTACCTTTACTTTTCTCATACCGACTTCTCTTTCACATGAACCTTTTGGACTCTACTGTTTTGGAATGACCATGACACAGCAGAAGTTGCTAAATTTCCCCCACCCCTCAGCTAACCTATTAAACATGTGTAATGGTGTTATTTCCTAATGGTTCCTACAGACTGATATATTTTCAAGATAGTTTTAGTCAAAATGAATGGCAGTAAAATTGGCAAAGTCTCAGAAAGCAAAGTCCAAGGAGACTAGCAAAGAACTCAGTCAGAAAAAAATGGTCTCTGGATATTTTTTGCCATGTCTGCCAGAACCAAAAAAAAAATAGAGGTTATGTCAGTGTTTCCATAATAAACATCAGATTTTCAAGATTATAACTCAGCTGCAAAGATCTGATCCAGACTGAAATCAACACATGTGGGGTTGAGTAATTTTTTTCTTTAAACTTATATTTCCCCTGCTGCAAAAGCAATCTATCGTTATAATTTAATCTGGTAAGTAATTACTAATTTATCACAATTAGGGAGAGAAAGCAGAAAACAAATTCAAAATTCACAGTAAATGCTTTCTGGGATTGCATAACTTTCCTTACAGATATTCCCTATGAGATTTTGAAAAGACCGTATTACTAAAGTTATTGTTGGATCAGTACAATCCTCATTCAAAAAAACCTTAATATCTGTTTTTCTCCCTAAAAGCAACATCTGATATACTATACCAGCAGTATAAAAAAGGAGGAAGGAAAAGACTAGGAGGGGTTCAGAAGACTTTACAGGGTGGGCAAGTTAATTTTTGAAGTAGTGTAATTTATCACATTAATTCACCTTACTGTTCTCAGACACCACTCCTAAAACCTAACAGAGGTTTCATCCTGAGCGAACCTGAATAACTCAAGGATATTCAGACAAGGGGTAGATCACAGACCTGAGGCAGCCCTGAAGTGCAGAGGGCACAGTGAGGTGTGAGAGCTGTGCCCAGAGCTGAGACCATCCTCCAGCCCAGAGGCTGCAGCTGCTCCTGCCAAAGCCACAACGAGCTACAGCACCTGAACCAAGTCTGCAGCTCCTTGTTTCATAAAGCTTTATCACTAGCCCAGGGACAAGAGGAAGTGCCAACACCTCTATCAGTGAGGCATTTCCCACAGCTTCTCACTGTTCACATACACATGACTTCAAACTCCTCTTTGAGTTTTAATTCAAGTATCTCAATAGATAGAGTAAAAACAGGCACCTTCACAGGACACTTTATGTGGCTCAAAAATCAAGTTTTCAGGAAGCACCTAGATGATAGGAAACTGTGGTGCAAACTGAGTATGTTAAAATATACCTGGAAGAATTTATTTTCAGGTATCAAAATAAGAAAGCTGAGTAAAACATGGCTTGCACCAAACCAAGCAATTCATTCAGGAGCAAAACCCAGATATTCCGAGCTGCCTTTTTTCTTTAGATCTACAAGAAGAATTATTTTAGACTAGGTACTTTAGGAAAACCTGCATTACATGAGCTAAATACTACAGTAACTACAGTAACTAACTAATACTACCACTTTGTATTTCAATTTTCTGTCTTTGGTTCTGTTTTGTCATACTAAGTATGGCTGGTCTGAAAATGAATATACACATACTGGTGTTTGCCTTTCTTCTGCTTTGCTGCAAGTTCCTAAGAGTACTGAAACTTGACAATACTCATCGGCTAATGGCATATTTTGAACACAACTAAATTAAAAAACAATTTAATTGTTTTTAACACAACACAACAGCAGTATTTCCTACTGTTATCCCTCCATTTTTACCCAGGACTACCAGAGCCCTTTGTACAAAAAGATAGACTCTTATGAACACCCTGCCCTGTGAATAGTTCCAGTGGAATCATGACACCGGTTAACCAAACAAGATATTATTCAATTACCTAACTCTGTGACATATTTACTATTAATTCTACTCACAAATGGGAAAACAAGTTCATAGATTCTAAGTAATTTGTACAAGATCTCACTCTAAGCAAGTGGTCAAGCTAGAAACAGAATGCCAAACTCTCAGCTGCCAGCCTCTTGCTGTAAACTCCTCAATACTACCTGTATTATACAAAGAAAAAGAAAACATAGCAACAAGTTTCAGGCATTTTTCTGCAACCTGGATTTATCTGAACAACCTCATCAAAGAGCTACAGAATAAGAAAAAATCGACTTTTCATCCTTCTCTGAATAGCTGTAAAGTATTCTTTATCTCTAGTAAGGTTAAATTTTTTCTGATTTTAACTACCTATATTACAGCTATGGATTAGCCAAAAGTATATTGCTACAACAGAGAGAAGGATGAGTGCTAAAACAGGCATTAGAGATTTACAAACAGAAGGCTAAGACACACATATATGATATATGTGCACAGATTCAACATTAGTTCTTAAAGTTAATTTTGCACTTAAATGCTTTCCTCAGTACTGTACCACCCAAGTTCATCTGGAGAGACTGCAGGACCTGAAGCAAAGATTTGTTGTATAGCAGAAGCAGAAAGCTGACAAGCACAGTACACAATGCTTATTGTAAAATAGAAACTTGAGGTAGCAATCCTTGGGTCAGGATTTTTATTTCATATACTTATTTTAAGGTAAAATTACAAATGCTATGTTCTGACTTCAGAAGAAATTACACAATGAACTTGTATTAAGCAAATTATTAGATATAGTAAATCTTCTGTCACAATTGCTGCTCATATTGGAAAGAAGTTTTCTTACCTTTTTCCTTTCTTTGCTGAGAGCCAACAATGTCATCCCCTTAGTCAGTGTCAGCCACTCTTTTATTATACAGAAGGCAAGTAATAGTGAAACTGTGCTGCTCTGCCTGCTTTCACTCTATATAGTATCTATATTTATAGGCTTTTGCTTCTATCTGAATCTATATTTATCTGCTTTATCTGCCTACAGTGCATCTGCTTCTTGTACACACAGACATATACATACACATGTGTGCATGCACAAATACACAGACACATATAAACACACATACGGGCATACCCCCAGTATGGGTGCTTACAGCAGGCTTCTGTTCTGCAGCAACATTTGTATAAATATAAACATATGCAGTGTACACAATATAAACCAAGGCATGCACAAAGAAAATCATCAGCTATTGCATGAATATGCCTCACTGGCTTTGGGAAGGTTTATTATTCAGCAGGCTGCCTAGTCAACAGGATTGTATACAATCAGTTTCCTTTACATTACTCTGCTGTTGTAGCTTTGCAAGCAGTAGCAATTTATGCTGTTATTTTGCAGGGAGTTTTTTTTTCCACGTAAGCATAGTTGGCACAGTTGTGAAATCACTGCCATCCTGTCAGGAGATGGACTCCCTGTTGGTACCACTAACAGTTTCCCTCGGGCTAGTCATTAAAAGGCAAGAGTTAGGCCACCCTATGCCTGTTCAGGAGAGCATTCCCTAGAGGGAAGGAAGAAGGCACAGCCTCAGATCCAGGTCAATCTGGCAATTTTAAGGCCAAACATTCCTTAGGGCTTAAAAATAAACATAATTTCCCCAAATTAACAGAGAATAAACGGAGGTATTCATCTTCACATGAGGAGAGACCATCATGCCACACTTCCCTGTATCACCAGATGGAGTTGCAGGTATTCTGTCCTATTACTGAGACTGGAGCTACCTCAAACTTTTTGGTTGCTGGGGAGGCTACTGTTAAGACAATGGGAGCTGCCAGGGGAGTATGTGACAGTAAAGATCTCTGTGTTATCATAACATGATAAAGCTTCCATCAGGCCAGTTATCTAAACAGACCATAGCATGTTTCTGCTGGACAGAAATACTTGATAAATTCACATCCTACCATCTCTGAGGAAGAGGAGTTTCCACAATATAAGAGCAAAGCCAGGCAAGAAGTCACTGGGGATTTCTTTCTGATCCCCTCGTTGCAGAACCTGCATTTTGGCTTCCCCGTTGTTCACAAGGCAATGAAAATGAACTGCTGATTTAATACACGACTTGTGGACTCTTCTGAAAGGGGCAGGAATCCCTAAGCCAAAAACACTGGCCATATAGGCTAAAGAAATAAGACATAAAGAACCCTACAGGTATCAAGGACAGCTGAAGAAGACAGTCTTATCCATAATCCTTTCTAAATCCTGCAGAACTTCAAATAGGATAAAACAACACATCCTGGCATTTTACAGGAGTAAAAAACTATACTGAATTCTAAAAATTCAGTATCCTCTGAAACCCAGGTAAGAAGTACATTAACTAGTAACTGAATGAATAAACAAATTATCATTAGGATGTGTTTAAAAACCTCAAAAAAGTTCTGTAACTCAAAGTCAGAAAAAAAACCCCAATCCCTTAAGAAGACTTTTAATGTCAAGATCATGTTTGATAACTAAACCAGAAATACTACTACAAAATCAAAGACTTTTGGATAATTCTTTCATACACTTGATCACACTGAAGAACAGCTCCGAAAGTAATTTTATGCATATCCAGTATTAAATGGTCCATTTGGAAGGGTTTTCAGAAAATCTACACACAAGATAGTATTTAAATATAATAGATATACTTTTCACACAGATTTTTATGTATATTTATTTAATTTCTTTTAGTCTTAATATTCCCATTTATCAATCATTACACTGAACTGCAGCTACTGAGCAAAACTGTTCATACTTTCCTCACTTTTAAAGTTATCCTTACTCCAATATCCTGACACAGCCATCTCAAAATTAAAAAAAAAAAAATTCCATCATCTAAACTTACTCTTTTATTTTTTAACTGCCTGGCTCAACTTAGTAACATGGAACCCACTCTACTTGAAAAATGTTGCTATTTTGCCATCTACAAGTAAAATACCAATTTGCAAGAAAAGAGAAAGGATTTTTGGTTAGTTCCTGACTTACCTAAGCACCATCACTCTGGTAGGATCTGTTATGAAAATACTAACATCTTGCTAAAAATGACAGTTTGCGATTACTGTAATGACTCTACATCTATGATATCTTTATCAGTGACCATTTAGCAACTAGTCCATTAATTTTTTCTCAGCAGGATATTTTATAGTCTTAGTGTGTTCAACAGCATTTCTAAATTGGAAAACATTATTTAATTATTCACATGGAGGCAGATTGATTACAGAACATAGTTTTTCTTTGAGGGTGCCCTACAATGTACCTTTATACATATAAGAAAGTATTCAAGCATTTCTTTGATGCACAAATGTACAAACTCCTACCTCATTTGTTCAGCGTTCTTTGAAATTTTGTAGATGGAACATAAAAGGAACCTGTTTAATGCATACTCTCTCCTTTATGACAAAGAGAGTGAATATTACTGGAGTTCAAGAAACTTCTCTCTGCATATACACATTGACTGAAAAATATAGGCGGGGACAAATGTCTAATACATCTTACATTGCTTAAAAGAACTTAAAATCTGATATACATCTATCCCTCCTTAGAAATCCTGCTGTTAGGTTTGCTAACTGATAGCTACAATCTTAAGCACACTATATTTTTACTTCGAGCAGCTTTAATAGTTAAAATTGAAATTAAAGTAACACTTTATATTTCCAAATAAATTAAAATATGCAAATTTAAACCCTATCCTTCCTTTCCCTCAAAATAGGACTTAGGTCATTTTATACTGATGCAACTCTGTTGGTAAATAACTCAATATTACATTTAGTATAACCATATACATACATGAAATTGATCTGGTTTAATTACTTTAGTAAAAATATCAATCCTTTCAAATAGACCAATTATATTAGCTAAAATCTATGCCCATATTGGGCCTTAGTAGATGTCTGAGACAAAATGGTAAAGACCAGCTGGTCATTCCAATATTCATATTCCTTAAATAATCTTTAAAAAGTTGAAACTGCCCAAAACATGTCAGTTTAGAAGTAAATAAATTATATGGGCCATGCACTAATTTGTTGAATCAGAATTTCAAGGACAAACAATAAGCATTTATATATTAGAAGAAAATATTTGTCCAATTTATCAACAGGCAAACACTAATAAGAAATTACAAAAGAGAATTCTTTCAATGAGTTCAGTGAGACAAATTCAAAGAATGACATGGACACTTTAAACGAATCAAGTCTGTTTAGCAGCCCTGCATAAAAGGGGCTGAAACCTCATCAGGAAGGACTGATCAATGCTGCTCTCTAACAAACAGTGTCTTAAGCCTCATATATACAGGTGCAACTTGGCACCCTCACCATCTCTTTATGAAGTAGAAGCTTTGATGTGGCCAGCAACACTTAAAGATGAAAACAGGGTAGGAGCTCCTGGTTCTTTATCACTCTTATATATTCTGTGGTTCTCTGGATACAAAAAAAAAGCCTTATTTTTCCTTAGAAGCCAGCAGAAATAAGCTCTTGAGAAACAGAGGAAAACAAAAAGAAAAGAAAAAATTGCTTAAATCTGTAGATCATCTTGACCAGAATAATTAGTTACCTCGACAAATGCCGACGAAAACTTAAGGAACTATCTTAATCCTACCACTGTTAACTTAAATTGGTCATCCCAACTTTTCTNTCAGGGGGAACCAATACCTGATGTGGGTCAGTGAAGAAGACTGTGTTTTCCCATGGAAGGATGAGATAATGGGTACAAGTGGAAATACATGAAGTTATATTTAAACATGAAAAAAATGGTGTTGAGGGTACTAAAACACTGGAACTGCTACTTAAGAGAAGCTGTGGAACCTCCAACCTTAGAGATACTCAAAAAATAACACAGCACTCAGCAATGTGCTCGAGGTGAAGCTGCTTTGAGCTGAAGGATTAGACTAGACCTTGGTGGTTCTGTGAAATCTTTGCAGATAGGAATTTAAAAGCTACACCAAAACAAATTATTTTCCTGTGTATGGCTTTATTTGACTTGGTCCTGCTGAGAAACATGAAGCTTGACTCCAGGCTGCGCAGGTTAACAGAGCAGATGGTAGAAGTATTAGTATGCTTTTATAATCCCTTCAGTAGCAGCAAAGGCACATCCTTCACCATGTATTTTGTTTATGACAGCTGCTGGAGACTGACAGAGACTCAGGTCATCATCATCTATACACTATCAGATCTCCCTATCTCTGAATGACACCTTGCTTTAGAGATCAGATCGTCATTCTGTGTCTCCACAAAGCCTAAAGACTCTTTGATCCATCTGATGTAAATATGTCCAAGAAGAAA
>WEIU01018330.1:1873-22619 GCA_013389925.1 Aegithalos caudatus
TTTTCATGCTCCTAATCTTCCCCTCTCTTCCAACCTTCTGCTCTGCCCTCCTACCTTCTCTATAACCTGGGCCTTAATATTTCGTTTTACATGACAGAGGTCAAAAGAACATTGTTAAAGGTACAGAAAATACGTCAGTACTAAACCGATACAAACACTTTGTTACTTTGAATTCGGATATAGCATTTAATTTTTATTTTATCTTTTTCCTAAAGAACCCTCATAAGTTTGAAGACTGAACACGTTAAATAAACTTAGCAGTACATTCTGTTTAGGAACAGTGCAAACAGAAAGCATTTGGGACATAGCACAATTACAATTTATTCTTATACTTTTTCTTGAGCACATTGTTATCATAGACATGTGAAAAGATAACAAGACACTGATTATAACGTGATCTCTGTACTGTGAGAAATTTAATCTGACCATTTCTTAAAGGAGTCACTTACTCGTGACAGGAAGTTTTTGGTTTTCCAGTGTGCATTTGACTTTGAGTTAAGAATGTGAACTAAATATTAATAGTGAGAGAAGGAATATAACACAAGTTATGAAAAGCCTAAATAATAAAATTAAACGTGTTTCTTTCATATGGAAGAGTTAGTTGTCAGAGGCTGCTCAAATGCAGCAGCAAGACTGTAACACTGGCAGTGACTGGGGAACTGCATGCAGCAAGTTTTATATGAGCTGAACTTGCCGATCTTCAGGAAACAAACATAATAGTAAACAGGTTACAAACTTAATAGTAAAAAGGCTATTTATTTCAATGATGATCTTAGTCCATTTAGTGACTCAGTATTTTCTGAGAAAGATTTGTTTGCTCCTGAAAGTACTAAAACCAGTGGAACTTGCAGTGCCAATACTACAAGAAATATGGCAGCAAATGCATGATGAGGGAACTGAGGAAAAGTAAACATTGGATAAATAAACTACTATGTCTATTACTAAGATTCAAGTTCAGTCATGTTCTGGAGAACAAAAGACACTACTTAACATTGCTACTCAGCCAGTGCTGATAACTGAAAGCCATGTGAACCTTATTAATTATAAGAACACAGTTTTACCTTTAACGCTTTGGGACTTGTTAAAGTATGAGGTTTAGAGACGAAACCTGGTTCCTATGAAGAACAATGTGGAGTTAGATGTATCCTCTTCTGCAGAAAATAAATTCCGAACTGTCAAAAAATAACAATGGAGAGCTTTAAAATCAATGAGTTTAAAAATTATCTATTTCTTCATTTTTTAATAAAGACAAGCAATTGTTTTAACAAGAGTAATCTCTAAATGCAGTATTCTGGTTATCAAAACTACCTCAAGTATTTCACTATCTGAATTGACATTGCTTTAAAGTTCTTCTTGATAAGCAGGATATTCTGACACAGTTTTACCTTGGCTTTAAGCTATCACTTTCTGCCTATGCCTAGTCTTGATGTCCTTTTCACTTTCAAATTTGGTATCACTCATACCCTCTACATCTTCACATCCACTTACTACCTTCAGAGTGTATTTATACGCCATTATTTAAACATCTTTTCACTGAAGTTCTTATTAGGGTCTCTTCTGGCTTTCTCTGTTATATCTTTTTCTCTCCAAGTCTCCAAAATTGTTATTCTCAGGACTCCAGCATGTGTAGAATGCCGCTGCTGCTGCTGCTAACTGGCAAAGTTGCCCAGTTGCATTATTGTTTCTCCCTCAAACTCAGCCATTAGCTCTTTGTTTCAAAACCCACTTCAAAATCAATTCCTAGAATGTATCACAAACTTGCTTCACAACTGCACTTCTTCCAAACAAAAACTCAGCACTGATATAAGTGATGATCTACTTCCAGTCTCTTTATACCAGTATATTTCATCTATAGTTACTTCCTTTGACCCATGCCACTTTCCATATTTTCAAGCTACATGAAATCAGGTTTTTCCCTCATCCCTATTTCCATCTGCCTTACTTACTGGTCTTAAAATAAAATAAATCCACTATAACATGTACTTCTTCCATTTCTGAAAGATTTTATTTTAAAGTATATTAAATTATAAAAAGGAAGCTGGGATCTATAAACTAAGGTTATGATACTTTTAAATTAGTTGATGGCTTTTATGGAAAATGCCAGAATTATCATTTATGTGATTTGAAAAGTTAAGTGTCTTCTCCTGCACCTCAAGTGGTTAAAATACAGATGCAAAAATTAACATAGTTAGTTAAAGCATAGCAGAACAATCTGCCAACAGGAGAAAAACAATTACAGCATGAGTCAGTGAAGCCACTCGTTCTTGTCTGGCCAAATAACCTGCTGTCCCATTGACCTACTTTTTTAGGTGCTTACAGCCTCCTCTCCTATTCTGTTTTGTTCCATTTGACAAGTGCAAACATTAATACTGACAAAGAGTCCCATGGAAGTCTGCAACATGAAACCATTATTTTTAAACTGCTTGGAGTGGAACAACTCTGCCAACTCTCACCCGGTGCCTAACAGAGTTCTTATGATCAAAATTTTAGACCTCTCTGCTGTACACAGAGGTACATTTCTTTTAAATCACAACTGCACACTAAAGATAAACATCACAGGTCTTAATCACAGAACCATCTTCCATAATGTCAAAAAAGGGAGTTCTTATACATATTTTTAAAAATTATTTTAAGAAGAGTAGAAGAGGAATATGCTTATAAATGAACACAAGCAAGCTTAAGTCAGACCAAAAGAGAAGCTAATCACAGTGGAAAAGCTTTTGTTGCCAAAACCACATAGATCTCTAACTCAGTAGAAATGGCATGTGTGTGAAAGCCAGCAGAAAGGTTGAAACGCCTACATGCCAGCACTGGCAGCCACAAGTGTTCAAAGGTCATTGCTCTGTCTCCACAACTCGTTAGTTGGTTTGTTGTTTTTTTTTTTGTTTTGTTTTTTTTTAATAATTATGTCTGTCACTTGATACCATGTGTTTTGAACACATTCGGGAATGTTTTCCAACTTTTCTGTAACCAAGGCAACTAGAAACTTGTTATCTTAAAGGAAGCTGAGGTCTTCAATCAAAAATCTTAGCTGCTGCTGTGGATGTGCAAACCATTACTACACAAAATTGCTCAATCTGTAGAAAAATTACAAAAACTAGCAATACTGCAAATTCCGCACTATGCTGACTTATCACTCACAAAGTGGCAATAAGTTATTGGGTCCCAAGTCATTGCTTGGCCAAATAAAAAAGGTTCTGAGTAAGTTACAGGGTAAAAAGTCATAATCCAACCTAAGGTAATAAAGTTCACACTATCTGATAAAAAAATACCATTTTTTTTAGACTGAAAGAATTTCAGTACCTTCAGTCCAATTTTATTATCAATATTGGAAGGCAATTGGGAATATTAAATATTGGAAACATTCAAAGATTAAACAAACTATGAAATTACATTACGGTCTTGCTAGATGTTGTGTCAGGACTGGACTGAAAAATGAGTGGGAAAATGGTGAACGCATTTATTTAACTTTGTAACTGAAATCCCTACATCTCCAGCACTTCACCGTAATGGTAACACTGGTAAGTATTTTTGAGGAAGAAGTATTGCCCTTATACTGTAAAAGTGTTTTTATAGAAAAGCCTTGATTTATGTAAAATTAATGTCATGGCATACAAGTAATTCTTACATGATTTTGCAGATTACAGCCCTCATAAATAATGTGAGGTGGCTTGTATTATTAAGACAAATAATTTCATACCAGGAATATAACAGGAAAAACATATGAAGCAATACAGTTTCCCAACTCTAGAGTTTCTTCAAACAGAAATAGATTAACTTCTTTAATACAACATGATTTCTGTGCTATTATCCAATTTTGCCAGGGGAGCAAAAATTAAACTAAAAAAATTAAATTAAATTAAAAATTAAACTAAAAAAAATTAAACTAAAAAATTTAAAAATTAAAATCACTGAGGATTAGCTGTAGAGAAGATCTTTAAAGAATCAAAGCCACAGCACCTGGTGCCCTGCTCAGCTCTAACACTAGGCACCCACCAGGGGAGGAAAGATCAAGAGCAGAAACATCACACTGAGCAAGCAGCTGAGCAGAACCTGACTCCCAATGTAAGCACAGTGTCAGAAGCCCTGTTCCTTACTGAGATTCTGAAGATAATTAAAAACCTTTCTGATACTCCTTTCCATGAACTTCTGATCATTTGGATTATGAATTTCTGGGGTTTTACTCTACTAGGACATTATACCATAATTAGGGCAAGCAGAGATCCTGCCATTATCTCCTGACCAGAAAAGCACATCACTATCATAGTTTTTCATTTTGCTTTTTGCTTCATTGGATTACCTCCAGCCCAGCCATTTTCCTCTTTACCTTTCTCTTTCTTGGAGGTAGGGTAGAGGGGAGGAGAAGAGGAAGAATTTGCTCTGGTTTAGTTTCTCTCCAAGAACCACAGTATTTTGTAGAGGAAGAGATTTTTAGACAGGTAAACCATAAGCCCCTGCTCTCTAATCACATACAGCTTGGTCTAATAGAACAAGCAAGCAGGTTTCAAGGTAGTTGCTCCCTCTGCTTGCAATGGTATATACACCAACAGAAGGCAAATTAGGGTAATGACTGATTAATCTTTTCTTGCTAATCAAAGGTTGCCTGTGAAAATACTATGTTTTTAAAACTGTCATGTTTCCTTTTTTACCAAAAAAAAAAAAAAAAAAAAAAAAAGAGGGGGGGGGGGGGGGGCAATTGGAAAAAAAAAAAAATGAAAGATAAGGCTTCAAGGAATATTGCACAAGCTTTGCAGCTGAACAGGTTATTCCAGCAGCTGGGAATAGTCACATATTGCCAGCTTTCCTCTACCACATCAACAAATCAGTTTTTGCTCTGTCCTTGTGCAGAAGCGATGACACATTCTAGAAATGTCATTTTGTGAGATAAAACATGCTATAGCAGGTGTTCATCTTCCAGTACTTCACAGGACAATCAATGAGAGGGCTGCTTCTAGTATGGATGGATCCCAGATGGCTTTTAATAGGATAATTTGTGAGTGGCCATGAGTAGATGAGTACTGTAGATGAGCAGCTTCCTTAGGTCCATCATCTTTTCAGGGAGTACTCAAGGATGTATACTGGAGAAAGTGCAGTAGAAAGACGACTGGTGGTGTGGGTTGCCATTACTTGAATGGCAGTCTCATGTCTGCTACTACAGGACTTTTGGGAAGAGGGTAAATCCAAGCAGTCTACAGGAGAGATTAAATGCTTATTAGAAGGCCTGTTATGGTAGTTAGTGATATCACCAATTTAGTTATAACAACATTTGAAAGAGTGCATAATATTTGTGTCCACCATACACAGTCCACGGCAGCTAGAAGAGGCTACGGATCCTTGAGTAGCAGAAAACACGACAACAGAGGAAAAGAGAGGTTAAGTTTTTAGAAATGGTTTGTCACATAGATGTGCCCTGGTCTACTCCCTGACAAGGTAATGGACCTCAACAAGCTGCTCAAACAAATTTGCTCAAAAATCACTGCAAGTCGTATCTTCATAGGAACACGAATTATGAGGATTACAGGAAAAAGGAATTCTCTCCTGCATTCTTCATGGATTAGACTGTCCCACCATGAGGGCAGAGTTTTCCCTAGGACTTGGGACTGAGCACAGTTTACAATTTCCATCTCTCTAGTTCACAGTCACTCCTCTGCTCCAGATCATTTCTGGATCTCTGCTTGACCAGCTGCTCTGTGGCCACTCTTCTGCCCTTCTCTGCAGTCTCTACAGGTATCCTAGGAAGACTAGAGGGACACAGTGAAGGAATGGGAATGAGGAAGGCCACGGCGAAGCTGGAGCTGAACTTGACAAGGGATGCAAAGAATAACATAAACAACATCCATAGATAATTAACCAGGAAAGGAAGGTCAAAGAAAGTGTACACACCCACTAAGCAAGGCTGGTAAAATGGTAACAACAGATGAGGAGAAGGTTAAGGTACAAAACTTTTTTGCTTCAATCTTGGCTTGCAACCTCTTCCCAAACTTCTTGAATGGACAGACAGAAACTGGAGGAACCAAGTCCCTTCCACTGTAAGGGAAGATCAGATTCATGATCACCTGAGGAATATGATTGTATGCAAGTCCATTACACCTGATAAGATGCATCCTGGAGTCCTGAGGGAATTGGTTGATGTATTTGCACAGCCATTCTCCATATTTGAAAAGTCATGGCAGTCATGATAAGTTCCAGGTGACTGGAAAAGGGGAAACACTGAAACCAGATGATCTTTATGGTGCCTTCCAACCTAAACTATTTTATGATACATTCGAACCTGGACCACACTTGTCCATGTAGCCCATTGACCTGGTCTCTGACTCACCAAACTGACTTCTCAAAACATCCTCAGACCTCACCAGGAATTCACTAGCAATCTGGGCTCTTTGCCTGAGCCTGGCTTCCCTCCATCTCCCTGGGGGTGACCAGGAAAGCACTCAGCAGGTTGCCAGGTGTCTAATAATTGGTCCTTGGCTGCGGGATGCTGAAGCACATACCAGGCTTTTTTTTTTTTTTTTTCCACTCCATCCCTTTCCAGGCTGCTTGTATTATCTTCGCCTTCCAAGATTCCAACTAACTACACTTATAAACACCTGAGGTGCTGTTTATGTGCCTCCATCAAATTACTAATATATACTAAAAGAAAGTGATACAATACAAATTTTTGGAGTCATCAGTGAACAAGCTCCCCAAATCAGAAAAACAAAAAGGACAATAAAAAATAGTACAAACCCAAGTTTCTAAGATAAATTTGAAAGGCAGCATTTAATAACCTAGCCATCAAAACCAGCTGCTATTCTTCTGTAGTCTCACAAAATATTTTCTCAATCATTTGTATACACAGTTCCTTACGTGAGATTCCCTTCCTTCAATAACAAAGTTGTAAGAGTGAGTGGTAGAAATAATGTTTGCAAATCATGTGCAACTTGTCTGTACAAAAAAAGACAGTGGCTACATGTTATGATCCCTCCTTGCTCCCATTTTTTTAAGGCTCCACCCTTCCTTGGCTCTCACTGGAGGTGCACACCCCTTGAGCTCTGGCCACATACTGAAGCAGATTTGTGAAATTATGTGTTTAAAAGAATGCACACATCACACAGTTTTAATAAGAACAAAATAATAAAGACTGTATGTTAAAAGTGTGGCTCCATCTACCTTTGAAAATTGGCACAGCTAACAAACAGTACCCCTCTACAAAGAGCAGGAAGCTCTTAGCTACACCTACCACTCCTGGTTCTGTAACAGGGTATACCCTAAGTTAGACTTGAGTATGTGTTGTGTTCGCACATCTGAAATACAATCTATATTTCATAATCAAGTCTGGCTTAAAAGTACATCTACTGTCTCTCTTTAAATGGTACTTAACACAGAACTAGTACTTTACTACAGGAGTTTAGGTCAAGAGAAGCTAATTACTAAGCTGTTAGTGTTACAATTCAAAACTGAAAACTTTCACATCCCTGTGTAAATCTTCATTTCCTTTAATGGAATTCTGGGAAGATAAAACCTGCAGTCAGGTAGCCAGTTGAAGAATGGATCTTAAATTAAAGCTCACTGTGCTGAGGAAGAAAGTGCTATAGATGGTATAAAATCTGCAGTCTGCTATACTCTAACAGGACCCATTTAAACTTGGTACATTTCACAATGAACAAATAAAACCAAACTTCCCTCTTCCAGACTCTTAGATGGAACTGAGAATGTAGAAAAGCTTTTTTCAGAAGTTCAAAGGTGAAAAAATTCTACACACACATTCTAAAGTTTAAATTCCCACTGAATATTATAAGTATCCCATAAAACTATTTACTACACACAAATAAATTTTTTTCTGCAAAATATATCTACCAGGCAATAAAAAAAAATCACTTGATGATTTCTCAATATCAACAGAAACTTTAAGAAAAAACTTTAAAATATGGTACCAAGATATCTATCCTGGAGTTAAAAACACTTTGAAATAATTAATCCAATTAAAAATGTGCATATTTATGAAACTGAGCATCATGAATTTTAGATGTTTTGTATCAGACACAAACAATAGTTTAACAATCCATTTTTCTAAAATGGTTTGTCACATTTTCATCAAAGCAAAAATACTACAAAGGATCCTAATAAATCAAACCAAAGAAGAAGGCTTTATTAACATTTAATTCCTATACTGGCAAATAAACATGAAAATTCACCAAGAAATGAGACAGATTAAAGAGTCAAACATTGGGTTTCCTCTACTCCAATAATAAAAGGGAAGTACTTTTTGAAAACTGTCCTGGAGAAAATTAATTATCAATTTCAACAGACATAATTATTACACATTCAAACCAAGGTAACACCAAGGAAATTCTTCTTCCATTCCATGCAAAATATGATAATGCTCAGATATCCATCTCAATTACTCCTCCTAAAATACATGAGCCTACAACATTACATGAGCACTTCAACTGACAGACTTTTAGCATGCAGATATGCCTTAAAAGGTGGGACAGGAAGCAATAGAGAGATGATGAAATTCACACAAAATAATCTTTCTAAAATTCTATCCTAGACCAGAAAAAAAAAAAATCCAATGAAGATTTATTAGCTTTTACATTCAAATGAATACATATACTTTTTACATAAAGAATTCTGACTAATGAAGAGAAAACTTTAGTCATGATTTCCTGCTCTGTTCTCATTATGCCATTCTAAAGCTTCCAGAAACCAAGAAAGTCACCAGCCGGCCAAATGGGTCTGTAAGAAGTTACACAAATTATTTCTGCACCCAATGCCTATATAGCAGAATCACAGAAGAGGTCAGGCTGGGATGGACCACACTGGGTCATCCCATCCAACCTCTCTGCTCCAGCAGGGTCACCCTAAAGCACATGGCACAGAGCTGTGTCCAGACAGTTCCCAAGTACTTCCAGTGAGGGAGAATGCACAGACTCTCTGGAAACCTGATCCGGTGCTCTTTCACCTGCACAGTAAAGACTTTCTTCCTGTTCAGGCAGAACTTCCTGCGCATCACTTTCTGCCCGCTGCCTCCTGTGCTATTGCTTGGCAACACCAAGAAGAGCCTGAATCCATCCTCTTGGCAGTCTCCCTGCTGATACATACATTGATAAGGTCCCCTCTCAATTGTCTCTTCTCTGAGCTGAATAGGCACAGCTGCCTCAGCCTTTCCTCACAAGAGAAATGCTCCAGTCCCTTACTCATCTTCATTGCCCTCCACAGAACCTGCTCCAGGAGCTCCATGTCTCTCTTGTCCTGAGGACCCCAGAACTGGACACAGCACTGCTGATGTGGCCTCACCAAGGCTGAGTAGAGGGGCAGGATCACCTCCCTCAAACTGCTGGCAATGCTCTTCACTGCTGGCTCATGGACAGCTTCTTGTCCACCAGAACCTCGAGGTCCTTCCCTGTACAGCTGCTTTCCAGCAGATCAATCCCCAGTCCGTGCTGGTGCCTGGGGTTATTCCTCCCCAGGTACAGGACCCTGCACTCGCCTTCACTGAATTTCCTTTCTGCCCATCTCTCCAGCCTGTCAAGGTCCTTCTGAGGGGCTGTGCAGCACTCTGGGGTATTGGCTGCTCCTCCCAGCTTTGTGTCATCAGCAAACTTGCTGAGGAGGCATCTGCCCCTTCATCCAAGTCATTAATGAATAAGTAAAAAAATTCCCAATATTGAATCGTGGGGGACACCACCAGTGTCAGGTCTCTCCAAAGAGACCCCGTATCACTGATAGAGACTCTCTGGGATCAGCCAGTTCTCAATCCACCTCACTGCCCACTCATCTAGACCATGTTTCCTGAGTTTGCCCACAAGGATGTTGTGAAAGACAGTGTTGAAAGACTTGCTTAAGTTGAGGTTAAAAACTATCCACTGTTCTCCCCTCATTCCTCCAGGTAGTTGTTTCATTATAAGAAGCAATCAGGTTGGCCAAGGATGATTTACCCTTAGTGATCCCATGCTCCTGATCACCTTCTTGGCACCCACATGGATAGAGATAGCCTCCAGAATCAGACATTCCATCACCTTTCCAGGGATTGAGATGAGGCTGACTGGCCAGTAATTCACTCTGGGTTCTCCTTTTTGCCATTTCTGAAGACACTTGCTTTCTTCCAGTCCTCAGGTACTTCTCCTGGTTGTCCTGACTTCTCACGAGCAGTCTCATTATGCTGTCCACCAGCTCTCTCAGCACTTCTTAATGTAATCCATCAGGGCCTATGGACTTGTGAACGTTCAGTTTACCTGACTGTTCTCTAACCCAATCCTCCTTGACCTCCTTGAAGGAAAGTCCTCTTTCCAACATTTCTGCACTGGTCTCCTGAGTCAGATGTTCTGGAAAGCTGGTCTTGTCAGTGAAGACCAATGCAAAGAAGGTATTCAGCATCTCTACCTTCTCTGCATCCTCTCTCACCAGGGTCCCCTTCCATTTATAAGAGGTCCTCATTATCTTAGATTTTTCTTTTGTTATTTATGTGTTTGAAGAAGGCCTTCTGGTTGTCCTTGACCTCCTCGATCAGATTTAATTCCAAATGGGTCTTGGCCCTTCCTGTCTTGTTTCTACTCTGACAAGCACTCTATATTGATTCCAATCAGTCTGCTCCTGCTTCCACCTCCTGTGTATGTCCTGATTACACTTGAAAAACAACAGCAGGTTTTTGTTCATTCATGCAGGTCTCCTGCCCTCTATGTTCAACTTCTTGCACATTGCTCTTGAGCCTTAAAGGAGTCATGCTTGAGTACCAACCATCTTTCTTGGACTCCTGTTCCCATGGGATTCTTTCAAGAAGATCCCTGAAGAGGCAGAAGTTAGCTCTCCTGAAGTCCATGGCTGTAATCTTACTTGGTGCCCTGCTTCATCCTCGCCCTTTAAGAATCCATAAAGGATATAGTTTACGAGTCTTGAATCAGTTTTAAGGGACATCAAATTATTTTATATCATCAACTTATTCATTTAAGATACAATTATCTAGCACATCCAGAAGCATCTTACTGATTCTCAGTTATGCCCACATGAAAAAGTGATCGAGGGGTCAGAGGAGAATTAGCACACCATTCCAGACAACTAAACAAAATGAACTCAAGAGATTTTCGTAGGTGGTTTTGTTTTGTTTTGCCCTTTTTTCTTTGGTTGGTTGGTTTTCTCTAACCAGGAGACAAAGACTTATTCCTAACTTGTGGTCAGGTTATTTACCTAGAATGAGAGAGAAGTAAGACTAAGTACTTCCTCTGAATCTGTCCACAGATGAAGAATTACCACATGAAAGATAGCAAGAGCAGTACACACTGACCACACCAGTACCTGCACGGCAGCAGAGACCAGGCACTTCATGCCCTAACAGCTCCTTATGTTTGTAAGCACTTTCCCCAACCTCCTTGATCAAGCCAAACGTTTGTGTAATGTTAACCTTTGATCATTACTCTGACCCCTCATTTCCACAGTCACATTAAATTCCCTCTCTTCAGCTAGTATTAATATGTGATCAGTCAACAGAGCCTAAAACTGGTCAAGCCCCAAACTAACCCAAATGTTGTTTCATTCAGCTAAATCAACTACATTTGTTTCACCATAAGTAAGACTGCTCAAAAGCTATGTTGGCACAGGGAAAGGGGAAGAAGCAAATCACCAGGTTAGACATCTTTTGGCAACAGTGGCATTTCATGCTGACTTACACCATGTGTTAAATCACAACCAGAGAACAAAATTAGGAAAAACAAGATTCAAATTTGCGCTCAAAGAAATGAGCATTGCAATTACCACTTGAGAAGCCTGCATCATATTTAAATGAAAAAACCTTTACTCTCCCAATGCGCTGTTGCCTCTCACTTGACAATCCACGACAAATTAAACTTCTGGGCAGAATGTGACTTATTCTTATCTACTGATCCAGACTCATGGATCAGCTTCTGGATAGGAAAACAAACCCAGAATTCAGCCTTAGAGTCAAGGGGAATCTCAAGCAAAATGTAAATATATATTCTGATGTGTTGCTTAGCTGTCAACCTATTTATCAAACAGCACATTAATTAGCATCAACTTGGATAGTTTTAGGATGATCCTCAGTACACATACTTATACAAGGATATTCCTCTAAATTAATCATCTGAAACTAAGAAAATCTGATGAATGATTTATACCAATAGTAGCTATTGGTAACACTTAAAACTGTACAGATATACCAAATGGACATAATTTTTTAAAAATTACAACAGTTGCCAACAGCAACATCCAAGAACATAGGTGTTTCACAAAGCCAATATTTTATCTGAAACTTAATTATCTACATTACATACAAACACATATATGTAAGTAAAACACTTCCAAAAATATTTAGTGCTAGTCACCACTTTATTTTTCACAAGTTAATTGCACAATCCATGATTTGTGTGGCTGTGGAAGTGCTTCTGGTGCCTGAATTTCCCAGCATGGGTGACTCATGCACAGCTAAATTATTCTGTAAAGCTTTTGTGAAGAGTGGACTGTTTGCCTGCCTGAAAAATGGAGTAGGCAGTATACTTCACTGGAAAGCATCTTCAAAAAGAAAGAAGTGAGAGTTCACATTTCTATAAAATGAGACAGTTGGAAAATTTTAAGCTACAACACTGAAGTGCAGTCCAAGTCAAAAATTACCAAACCAACAGCTCCTCCTACCCACCTCCACCCACCACATTCCCCAGAAGTCCTGCACATCATTTTGGAGACCACAAAGTGCTAACAAAAGGAAAATGAATGAGGTAGCTGATAAAAGAACAAAACATAACATGGGAAGCACTAGGCGATGGTCATTTCAGTGTATTTCCACTGTGAGAGAATAGCAGGTTTGGCACCACTTGATGAAGCTGAACAGCCACAAATCAATGGGACCTAATGAGATGATGTTGCCATGCCACCCCCCATCATATCTGAAAAGCCATGGCAGTCAGACAAAAATCCTGTTAACTGGAAAAACAGAAACATCAGTCCTATTTTTTTAAAAAGGGAGAAATGAAGATCCAGGGAACCACAGAAGAATGAGCCTCACCTGTGTCTGGGAAGATCACGGAAGCAATTTTAAGGCACATACAGCACAAGGAGGTGATTAGAGACAGCCAGCACAGCTTTACTAAGGGCAAATCATGCCTGACTGATCTGGTGGCCTTCTATGATGGAGCAACAGCTGACGAGGTTAAGACCAACCAATGTCAACTAACTAGACTTCTATAAGGCCTTTGACATGGTCCCAAACAACATTCTTTGCCAAATTGGAGACACAGGCTTAAATAATGGACTATTGGAGGGAAAGCTAACTAGATGTATGGACACAGCCAGAGAGTTGTGGTTAATGATTCTGTCCGGATGGAAGCCACTACAAGGGGTGACTGCATCCAGCTCTCGGATCCTCAACACGAGAAAGACATGGACCTGCAAGAGCAGGTGCAGAGGAGGCCACAAAGATGATCAGAAGACTGGAGCGCCTCTCCTACTGAAGACAGGCTGAGAGAGCTGAGGTTCTTCAGCCTGAAGCAGAGAATACTCCACAGAAACCTCACTGCAGCCTCCCAGTACTTGAAGAGGGCTTTTAAAAAAGAGGGAGAGCAACATCTTATACAAGCAGATAATTACAGAACAAGGAGGAACAGTTTAAAACTAAAGGAGCAAAGATTTAGATTAGATGCTAGGAAGAATTCTTTACTCAGAGGGTGCTGAGGCACTGCAACAGGTTTTCCAGGGAAGCTGTGCATAGCCCATCCCTGGAAGTGTTTGAAGCCAGGTTGGATGTGACCCTGAGCAATCTGATCTAGTGAATGGCATTCTCTAGTCTTGGGGGAGGGGGACTGGAACTAGATGATCTTTAAGATCTTTTCCAAACCAAGCCTATGATTCTAACCAAAAAATATGTGGCAAAACACACTTCTATATTAGCATGCTTACGATTATATTCCTATGGTTAATAAGCTTTAACAGAAATGAAGAACTTAATTTTTGAGAATCCTAGTGTCTGCCAGATTCTTCAGTTTATCCCTCAATACAACTACCTGTTATTGAAAAAACAAGCTTATACTGTAAATAAAAATTCAACACTATACTTACAGAATTCTAGACTTTAATTTCACTAAAGGAAGCATTGGAATTACTCTTAGGTCAGAACTTTAAACAGAAGAATCTGAGCTCAACTGGAATTACAGTGATTGCAAGACTTGAGATAAAGGACAAGTACTTTATATTACAAAGGCAAGAAGTGACTTAACAAGGAAAGGGCAGATCCACCCTCCACCTCCAAAAGAAAAAGCAAATAAAAAACAAAACAAACCAACCCAAAACAGAAACACAACCACCAAAAAAGCAACAAAACAGAAGAGTTTTGCAATTGATACAGAGAGGAAACAAGTATTGTTTTGGTTAAAGAATGAATAAAACTAAGACAAAACGAGTTTAGTATTGTCCCTAGAAACTTCCTGCAAAACACTCAATTAATCACTTTGGGTATAGATGCTAAGTATCCTTTTGCCACCCTGCTACAAGCAAGAATCCAAAGGAATTGCAATCAGCCAGCATTTAGTGAGTCATTGGACTTGTTCAGGTAGAAAAGATGATACATTATTGTAACAAAAGAGATATTGCTTCATGACCTAAACAGAAACAGCAATGCAGCAACATGAAAAAGGATATAATATCAATTTTAATTCAACTTTACTGTAATCACTCTGCATATACTCTTATATGAAAATAAAGGAGGAGTCTTTACTTAATTCAAACATGAGAGCACTGAACACAACCGAACTTCTGAATGTTCAGGAACAAAGCTCAAAGAAAAAGAACAGTTTAAAGTAACACTATAACATTTAACATTTTCTAACGTTCTGTGCTTCTAAAATATTATCTATTTATGTAGATAACAAAATTTCTCACTTTTTCTTTATTCTCCTGAGCAGTAGAAGCATGCACTCCCTCTGAAACTTTCAGAGCTTCTGCTAAGTCCAGAAAACCTACTGAAATTATCTTCAGAGCGTCACCAGAGAAACAGCAAAAGACAAACAATAAATTCCTTCTTTTCCTGTATCAGAATCATCTTTAAAATATTGGCTCCAGTCAATTTAATTGTAAATTAAGTTGATTAATTATGATGAGAATATTACTTTTCAGGCACTGGGGATTTTTATAATGGCGGCTCTCAATACCTCGCAGACCAATTCTATGCCCATACCGTAATTCTGTCACATGTCTCCCTTTCAAAAATATTTTAAGATCATTATATTGACTGAAAGACAAAATGTATCAGGAAATTCTACACCAAGTTCTTATAAACTTGGCAGCTAAAACATTTAAGATATGAATTTTCAAGATCAGATTAAAGGTTGGGTACAGATCACAAACTCAGCTCCTTTTTGTATTTCTGTATTTTGGAAATTCACATTCTATCCTGACACCCCATATAAACCCTACAAAGTTTCAAATGAGTCCTCAGAGTTATTTCTGTGAGAACTATTAGTCCTTTTTACCATCTAAAGTACTTAACAAAAAAAAAACATATCAGCTACTTAGGACCACACTTTACTACATTTGTGTGACTCTAACCTCCCTTCCTCAGTTTTTTAAATTTTTATCTTTTACAATTCTCTCTTTTTTTTTTTTTTTTTTTTTTTTTTCACAGAACCATCAGACCATATTATTTCTATGTACCAAGACACCTGTTTCTGAATGCTTATTTCCTGCCCCTCAAAGTCTTCTCTGCACACCTGAGATCCCAATGTTCAGGAAAGTTCCCTGTCTGCCATCCAGGAGCCACTCCCACCATCCGAGACTTTCACTGCTGGGACCCAGGGCCCTTCACAGCAGGTGGTTCTATCCCTCACAGGGCTCTTTTCCCACTTAATTAACAAATTTGACTTAGATCATCCAGCACTTGAGTCCCTAAAAGCAACACTAAGAAATATTTATAAAAGTATGATAGCTATTTCAAATTACAATTAATCTATCAGTTATCAGAAACCAAAATTACATTCAGGCTTTATTTAATTCCCTTCTGCTCACCACATTGCGAGAATGGTTTCAAACACCTAGGATCTTGCCAGTGGCCTATGAAACACAGGTATGGAGGAATGGGATACCAAAAGTTATCAATATTCACAGGAAATCCTGAAACTAACATGAATTTTACATTCAGGCCATATGCTAACAGGGTAATGAAATCAGTTGTATTGTATTTAAGCACACATTAAAGCTTGAAACAGTTTACTTTCACCGAACACATTAAAAAATCCACAAGCAGAGCACTTCAACATACAGTGAAATATTCTTAAGGCAAGATTACTTAAAATAATGAGGAGTCTTCAAAACTTACTGGCTTACAACTCACATTTTGACTCTCAACATTCTTCTTCATTTTAAATTGAGGCTTATATCTCAATTTTGAACAAATTAAATAATATTGCAAGTAATTTTATGTTTTTATTAAAGCCAGTGATTTTTTTCAAACAGTTTCAAAATGCTGCTGCTACTTATGCTGTTATAAGCTTAATAGTTTGGGATGGATTTTAATGATTATATTAAAAGACTGTAGGTTTAAACATCCCTATCAATAGAAATCTTAATTAAATGTTAGAAATTTTCTACAAAACAAGCTGAAAGCCAAGGTCGAGATTCTGCAAAAATCTAATAAACAGTAAACACAGTTGAATTTAGTCCTAATTACTGGCTTAGATATATGGGATATTATACTACAGTTAAGCATGCAAGATTCTTGGGAAACTCTGAACTTGAAATTAAACAGGGCAGATGGAGAGTACTCTTTCAACTGCTATTTCAAGATAAAATGATTTAACACCAGCACCTAAATATTACTTAGATTTTCAACACCTTAACAACTGAGGAATTCATTTCAGGCAAAAGAAAAAAAAATCTGTCATGATTCATGACAGCCAAGGCACAAAAAAAGGGTAATAACTGCAAAAACCTGCAAAGACCATATCTTTTTCATTTTTTTCTTGCTCTTACTTAATGACTGCCATAAAACACCGGCCTTGGGTTTTTCTCAGTGCAGATGAGCAGATCAAGCAAAACATTTGGGGTGGGAAGCATACATTTTTTCAAATTCTATACAAAAATAATAAAATTAAAGAAATCAGAAGACTCCTCTGTTTAACTATTTAAAAGTATAAGCATGGAAAAAACCCAAATTAATCCATCAGAATTACAAAAGGCAGTTAAAATTTAGTTGTTTGAACCACTGTCATTTATAGTATTTATGTGCTTCATTGATGGTTTATATTATCAAAATTGAAAAAAAGTATTCCTGGCACTTTAAAATTTTTCAAAATCAGCACCCAAACTTATGGCTGGACTTGTAGCATAGATACATATCTTAGAGTTCACTGCCCTCATCCACCTATAACCAAAGCTAACAACTATGGCTCTGTCCCCATTAGAAAGTAACCTGAGACTGCAGAAATGGACCAGTAGATCAAAGCAGCTGGTGCTGACACTCCTGTGCTAGCGGTTCAAGAGGGTTTATTTTGGATTACATTTCACTTGGTCTCCAGAAGCAAACATCACTATCACATGGACCATTCAAATTTCTCCAGGAATTTCATGATTGATGCAGAACTCTATGTCCCCAGTAGAGACAGAAGAGCACTCTGCACCTGCAGCAGAACTCACAGACCAGTCTTCTGAGAAAGGAATGTAGTTCAAACACACTGAGCCAAGCAACTGGTAAGGGGAGACAACAGTGTGATTTTCTCCAAAGCAGTTTTAACCATCCAAATCACAACTGTAATGCATACATGGGAGTTATACCCTACCTTTTCAAACCAGACTAATCAACAGAGATGTGATGTCACAAACAGAAGACTTGATCGTACTGAAAGACTTCAGAAAAAATCTGAAAACATTCCTCCTAATGCCTCACAATTGAAAAACAAAATAATTACAAAAGACCATCTACTGGCTTTAACAAAAAAATTATTTCCCCTGTTCCAGAATACAGCAGAAGACATAAATCAAGATATCCCTATTCCTTAGGTTTCATTTCTCTTTTCTTTGCTTATTTACTTCATCTTTTATGTGCTGTTTTCTCACTTCAAATATTTTACTTCTCTTCTTGTTTCTACCTTTTTTCTTTCAGCCTTCCTCTCATTTATTTACTCATTTCCTGTGGGCTTGATGAGCCTATAAGGTTTTCAGCCTGTCAATGGCTGATTTTCTTCTCTTGGGAAGATTTCTGGAGAGAATTTTCATTCAAGGACAATTCATGTAAATAATCTCTCTCTTCTCATAACTTTTCTAAGTTCTCATAACAACCTCTCTCCCAGGTGTTGTTTCTGTTACTTAACCAATGGAGAGAGGTGTCAATTCTATGAACCAATAATGTGCCTTTTTCAGCACAGCATGTTATAAAAAGGCTGGGTGAATTGCAAATAAAGCCTTCTGATGTTTCTTCTGTCCTGGAGTCAAGCTCTTCATTTCATGACCAACAGTGACAACTTCCTCCTATTACCTGTGCTATAAAATACACTAAGGAGAAAGTAAATATTCTTGCATCTCTGGACTTTCAGATAGAGGTGTCAGTATTGTTTTTACTGCTGGAAATTCTGCCTGAGACAGGTTTTTAAGCACTGTTACTGTGATTTAACTTGCCCTAACTCAAACAAAATTTAAAAGGGGTAAAGATGATCATGCATTTACTGCAATGACTCAAACTGATCTCTAAATCTCATGCTAACCGACTATGGGAATTGATAAAAATTAGTATCTGCAGTTATACTGAAATGAGCCTGGTTCTAAACATCATCTCAGAGAACAGCCACAGGAACAACAAAATACTAAGCAAAGCTAATCAAGCAATTTATAGAATGCAAGAACTTCATTAAAGAAACACTGGATAAAATCTGTTAGGTGTATATGCAGCTTTTTACCTTAGCTGTAAAGCCAGGAATATATTATTTAATCTCTTCCTTTTTTCCTAGGCTATGTAATTTATATAATAATTTAATCCTCTAGATTTTAGAATATATGCCAGAGTTTCTCAAAGAACTGTAAGTTACAAATAGGATTTTTAAATCTTTTTTTCCCATATAATTAATTCATTAGTTGCTTAGAATGACCAAACTGTTCAGACTCACTTAGTTTCACTGACAATCAGTACACAAGATCCAAATAAATTTCCAGAAGATTTTGCAAACGAAAGAATGGGCTTCTCTCTACATTTGCTAAATTTAGATGAAAACAAAAAGAATCTGGTCTCTTTAGAGCAATTCCTAAAGAAAAATTGTCTTTTAAGAAAAACAATACTATACAAATTGTCACATGAACATAATCTGAAAATTTTAAGTATGTTGCCTTTCCATTTCAGAAGAAATGGTTTTCATGTTCCAAAAATGCTACTTGAAAAGCAACATCAGATTCACAACAAACAGGTTTTCGGGATGCTCAAAAAGAAGTACTTCATAACTTTTAACCATGCACAGCTTGCACTGACCAAAAACATTAATTATGATCTCTTGTGAGCATTAGAGTAGCAATAAAGAGAAAAAGCAAATAATAGAGAAAAATTAAATGAAAAAATGGACAACAGTTATGGAAATATACTGCTGAAGCAGAATTTGAAGGAGAAATCAACAGCAGATGGGTGATAAAGTTAAGAAAAAGCACAAAGAGTACAGAGGAAAATCTTCTTATTCAGTGTTTGTACCTGACACTACAATAAGTTGAGGAGATTAGACCTGTTTATTTCTCACAGTCCAGCTAGAACATGCTCAGTAGCTCTGTCTGCTTATGACTAAAAGGATTTGGAATATATCTACCTCATCTGATTTGGACAAACAAAATGGATTTAGGAAATTCACTGAACTGGTACAAAACATATTTTCAGAAATCCATCATGTTGCCGAATGTAAGTGGGGTAGAAGAAAAAAATACTGCAACATAATAATTCATTTCCCCTAAAACCTTGAGTGTTTGCTCCAGCATATGCAGGTGCCTTATTTTTCCAGTGGCAATATTTTCATTGCATTTTGCATCAGGAAAACAGTATGTTCTTCCCTCTCGTTTGGTCCAATTTTAGGTGAAGGAGACATGTAACAGAGATTTAAGTCTTAGTAAATTATAAGCAACTAAAACCAAGGTTCTGGAACAGAAAGTGTCAAGCATCATTAACTACAAGCACTGCTACCTGTATTTCCATTCATGACCAAACTTCATGCATGATCAAGCACTTCCAATACATTATGAGCCACTAGGAATACTAGGAAGGCTTTCTGCCAGCAAGACAAAATAATCCCGTTTCAGCAAGATTGGCACAATGTCTATTCTACATAAGTACATCAGTTTCTTTGGGTTTTTTGACCCAGTGTAAAAGTGTATGTTTTGACCCAGTAAAAAAAACCAAAAACCAATAGAACATCTGAAAAATAATATCTACTTAGAAAGACAAAACATAAAAACACATACATGAAGTCAGCAGAGGGCCATGGCCACGATCCTCATGATACATTGATACATTGAATCAAAATCCCTTTGTTGCTGCTCAACAGACGAACCATAAAAAACTACCCTGCTGTTCTTTGCTTCTCTCTGTGTGATTGCACAAAGCAATCAGCAACCTTACTGCAAGATACAACATGGATAAATCCTGCAAAGATGAAAATCTGTACTTCCTGGCTCATCCTCAGCTGGGCAGTACACAGTGTCCAATCAAGGAAGCTGGGAGAAGCAACCCTTCCATAAATAAGGTGACACATGAACAGGGACAGTGGTACTTGAACCCATTGAGATGCATTCTTCTGCTATATCCCTA
>WEIU01018331.1:0-20591 GCA_013389925.1 Aegithalos caudatus
GCAGATCCAGCAAAGATCATACTTCCGGTACAGCAGGAGGAATTAGACTGGAGCCTTGCAAACAGTACCTCATTGCAAAGTGCTCTGGAAAATTTTACAGGGCAGATCACCTATCATCTGCCCAGCCACAGGCTACTGCAAGTGGCAAAAGACATAAAAATTTCTTTGCTGCCCAAAAATAACCAGGAACCAGTGCAAGGACCCACCGTCTTCACTGACGGTTCGGGGAAAACAGGAAAGGCCATTGTCACCTGGAAGGATGGATCTGAGTGGTAGGTTTTGGAAGGCCATGAAGATGGGTCAGCCCAACTGGTCGAACTAAGGGCTCCAGTCATGGCATTTGAGAAATTTTCTCAGGAACCTTTCAACTTGGTCATGGATTCTGCCTATGTAGCCGACATTGCACAACGGTTGGGGTATTCGCTTTTGAAAGAGGTCAGTAATCCTGCCTTGTTTCATTTACTGAAGACTGTGTGGTGTGCAATTCAGGCCAGGGTTCATCCGTATTATGTTCTGCACATATGAAGCCACCACAAACTTGTCAGGATTTGTAGCGGAAGGTAACACGAAGGCTGACAAGTTGGCTAACCCAGACTGGGTAGCACCTCAGCCTGACACACTCGCGCAGGCCAAGGCATCGCATGGGTTCTTCCATCAGAACGCACATACTCTGCAAAAGCAGTTCCAGTTGACAGCGACTGAGGCGCACAACATTGTTGAGTCGTGTGACGACTGTCACGCACTGGCTGCGCCCTTGCCGGCGGGGGTCAACCCCAGAGGCCTTGAGTCCTTGGAACTTTGGCAGATCGATGTCACCTAGGTCGCCGAGTTCGGCCGGCTCAAGTATGTGCATGTCACGGTGGACACGTTCTCCTCAGCAATGTGGGCGTCTGCTCACACAGGAGAAAAGGCCCGCGATGTCATTGCCCACTGGAGGCAGGCCTTTGCCATTCTAGGCATACCTTCTGCTGTGAAAACCAACAGTGGCCCTGCTTACGCATCTGAGAAGGTGCGGCAGTTCCTACAAGCATGGGGTGTGTCACACAGGTTTGGCATCCCTCATTCTCCGACTGGTCAAGCCATTGTAGAACGTGCTCATGATACCCTGAAGCATGTTCTCCAAAAACAAAAATGGGGAATGCAGGGTGAAACTCCACACAGTCGGTTGGCAAAGGCTTTGTATGTCATCAATCACCTCACGGTGCTGCAGAACTCCAATAACCCTGTCATTCTAAACCACCATCTCTTGTAGCAGGCCTTGGACGACACGCATCAGCCTCGAGCGAAGGTTCAGGTCCGGAACCTGGTTACTAAACAGTGGGAAGGTCCCTATGACCTTATCGCTATGGGGCGGGGGTATGCATNATCGAGTGAAGAATCAGATGCAGACAAGGAGAGTGTTCACTCTGATGATTCCTCTGCAACTGGACATTGAATTTTTTACATATTTTACTTTGTAACATTGTTCATTTTTCTTTTTCTATTTTTCTTTTTTTAATGGAAAAAGGGTGAGATGTCACACTGTTCTTTTCTGTTCTTTTTAGCCTTCTGATTGTTTACATACTTAGGAGTCAGTTTCTCACACATTTTCTATAAACAATACTATTGTTTGCATTCCTCCAGTTAGGAGGGACAATTGATAGACACCTTCTCAGACCAGTAGAATTGAAGAGATTGAACGTCTATCTTCCAATGTGGTCCATTTCTGTGAAATGTATATAAGGTGAAATCAAAAAGGTAAACTCCTCTTTTTCTCCTCTTGCTCTGACTCTGTCATCTCTGTTGCATCTCTCCGTGGCGTTACTGCATCACATCCTGGAGCAGTTGCACAGCACATCTTAACCTGCAGCAGCTGCTCTAAGCCTGAAGAAGGTGGCCCCTGGTGTTTAATAACTCAGTAGGAAGGTTTGAAGAGCCAAGGCAGCAACTCCCTATTTAAACAAGGGATTTCTATGCCAGGGTGTTGTTAGTCAAAGGGCTATGAAGTCAAAGTGCTCTTAAACTCCAGTTTTTCAAGCAAATCGCTGGGTTAAGCAGCTTTCCTCTCCTTGGCTACTTTAATCCAGATCAATTCCCTGATCCAGTTCAATGTGCAGCAGCACGCTCAGCTGCACTGGCACACCTGAACAAGTAACTCAGAAGTAGCAGCAGGAACTGCTGAAAATGCCCTTGGATTCAACAGGCATGACACTTAGTCCCACAGGAGCAAGACACTGCATGCAAGCTTCATGAAAACAAAGGGAAGAGGGATACTTCATATGTGGTTAACAGGGAAGAGATGAGCTGAGTCAAAGACACAAACTATCCAAAAATCTGATGACAGTGTGGTCATGTTTTATGCCCCTCTAGACAAGACTGAAGTTTTATTTCCCCCATGGGAATGGAGAAGAGCAAAATACTCTCCCTTGTGAAGTGGGCAGTACAGTCAGGAAAGGCAGAGCTTGCAGAAGAACCAATGGCAAAGCACCAATGAAAGGTGGACAAAGACCTCTGAGGATCAAGGAGAGGGTAAAGGAGCCCACAGCTAGTGAGGAGTTAGAACTGTCTGGGAATACGAGAAAAATAACTCACTGGCAGAGCAGTGAGGAGCAGAAGGCAGCCAGGACATGAAATGGAGGACAGAGAGGGAAGATGAGGATATAGAGTTTGCGTTGGGCACAGAGGAAAGGATCAGGAGAAACATTAAGAAAGCTACTTCACCTCTCTGGTGTCACAACCATTCTGGTTATGAACAGTTTAATGGGTCATTGTCCAAACAGTTCATACACCCCCTGGTTCTGGAGAAATTACATCCATTCTTTAAAAAGACATCACATAACAAGGTCTACCAAAATTATAGAAGCAGATAGCAGAGTACTGACTGTACTAGAAAGCAACTAGAAAATAGTGTCAATTTCATAATAACATGATGCAAATCAAAGATACATTTGCCTCTGCAGCACTGAAATGTGCTCTACTCATCCCACCTTGGAAAGGGAATGCAAGAAAGTGAGGAGGTTCAGCAACAAAGAGAAGAGACCTGAGAAGTATCAAATGTTTTCATGAAGTCCACATGTGCAAAACAAGAGCCATGTGCTGTGGAAGGAAGTCTTCTAGTGCGTCTATACTATAGTGCATACCAGGGCTGTGACACTGGGTGCATACTGTTCTCCCCAGGAAACCTGTCCCTCTGCTCACAGCCAGCTACCACAACCTGGCCTAACTGCCACCAGCCTTGGAAGAGTCACTCCTTGAGGAACTAGCAAGGCAGACTCTTCACCCACACCTGCCAAATTGGATACACTGCATACAGAGTCTACGCTGCTGAGCCTCATGGCTGGTATTTCCACAGCCTCACAGGCGAACAGCTTGGCTGGGCTGCTCTTCCTTGCTGCTTCAACATAGACAGCACAAACTCTGTCATGTAAAAGAAATCAAAAGCTCTGCTTTAAACTGACTACAGGAATATACTGGAGTCATACCCACACTTTCGGATTTGACAGCAACACTATTAGGTCATGGGATAGCTGTAATGTAACAGATTCCTTGGACTTGGCTCTATCCAAGATAGTGACACACGCAAATGCTGCTTCAGTGTGTATTTCCTTACTTGTCAGCAGCTTGAATTCTAGAAAATGGACTCAGATGATAAGTCCATCTCGGATCACAAGTCAGGCTCCCAGATCTCAACTTCTGCAACAGCCTCCAACAGCAGTGCTAAGGACAGTGTAGTCCCAGACAAGGTACAGCTGCCTACAGCTGAAACAGGCCTACAATAAATGTCAGAGAAAAAGGAAGAGCAAGCTCTAGGCAGCACACACAAGGAAGGCACTGGTACTGATGCAGGCTAAGATTATCCTAGGGACCAGCAGTCTGACACCCATGACTAAAGCCCAATCAAGAAATGTTTCCTGACAGGAAAGTCTATTAGGCTGTGGAACAGGCTCCCATGGGAAGTGGAAGAATCCTCATCCCACTTCAACTGATGGGACAGGCAGTAGGGAATCAAGCCCTAAGACTGGTGAGATTGCCTGACAGGGAAAGTCTCATGCCTCAAGAGTAACACAAACTTAAAAATTTTCCTCTGCCCCTCCAGCAAAAATCTCCTCCCCAGTTCTGCTGACACTGGTGCTTGCAAGGCAGCACCATGGACTAGATCACTGTACCCTGAGTCATTTCACATATTTGGAGGAATGGAGGTTCTAACCCACAGCAGGTAACTAATGTATGTTACAGCACAGTCCTGCCAATGGCTGCAGCCTCGAAACCAACAGGATGATGATGGCACAGGACAGGAATGAGAGGTGAGCAAATAAGAATTTCTTAGGTCATGCTGGAGGCATCTTTATATTAACTCTGTGCATGAAATAATGGAAAGGCAGTGGAGGACACAACTAGGAGAGAGGTGTTTACTAAAGTATGATTGAGTATGGTCAGACCTGTGTAATAGGATATGGTCTAACGTATATGGAGATTATCTTACTTTACAGCAGACAATGCCCCTGTTGACAATATATACAGTATCAAGTAAGTTTCTGACACACTGGACTGGCACTAACTTAAACGTTTGAGGTCTGAAAGACTGTTTCAGTTTATACTTTAACATTTAATTGCACCCCTTACATATTTCCTTTTTTTGAATGCAAAAAGATCAGCTTGGTTTTGAACTGTGCACAGCAATTGGAATGCTTACTTTGCCATATTAAAAGCTAGCAGATGCCTATCTCCTGTTTGGTTTGGGGTTTAGTTTGTTGTTGTGGTTTTTGAAGGTTTTGGTTGTTTTTTGGTTTTTCTTTTTGTTTGGGGATGTGAGGAAAAAAGGTGTTAAGTGTTCAAAAATTAATGTTTCACAAAGTTCAAACTTAATTTCTCAACTTGTAACACACTTCTCCTCTCCCACAACACTGACTGCAGAAGCTACCCACAGCTGACACCACTCATGAAGCTCCATATGGTTCTGCTTCTCCTCACTTTTCCTCAGCCTAACAAAACTTTGGCACTGCTCAGATTTTCTTGGTCCTGAGAAAACTGGAAATTGCTGGAGAGATTTCCAGCAATTCCAGTTTCTCCTTCCTTTGCTTTTACAAAGTTGCCTTGGTGCCATTTGTGAAAAACCTACCGTAATGGCAAAGCATAAAGGCAAACTTGTCTGAACACCATTGGTAGTGTAGACTTTTTCATACTGCATTCAATATTGGTAACTATTACTTACATTGCATTAGAGTTGAAGGACTTCAGTAACATCAGGGCACCTCAACCTCAGCACAATTTACACATACAGCAACAAATGTCTGTGCCTGACTAACAGGCTAGTCAAGTTTAAGGTAGAAAGACTTCAAAACAGACCGTCATTTTAAAGCACCCATGAGTTTGACTACAGTTTGTACAATTATCACAAACCACTCAAAAAAAGCTTCCACTATACCTGGGAAGTGACCATGTACACAGTAAGTACCCTGTATGCACCATAACGCAGCAAGTGCTTTTTGCAGCTCCCTTCTACACTCAGTCATGAAGGATATAGATCATTACAGCCTCCAGCTATAGAGCTTTAGCTCAGAGAGTAGCAGCTCACACTTTTAGCTCTGGAGATCCCCAGTTCAATCTGCTGCATGTCAGCCAAGAGGGCAGCTGTCATATAATTACAGCCACAACTTGGCATGTGAAAAAGCAGGGAGAGCGAACACAGATCTTATTATAGAACTCTAGTTGCAACCTGCTGAATAGCTCCCTATTTAAAGTAACTTCTTGTAAAGAGGAGGGAGAGGGGGCCAAAAAAAAAGGAAAAAGAGGAAAGAGAATCCTCCAATTCAGCTTCCCAATTCTCTCTGTTTTGAGGAACAAACTATTGCTGCTTTGTAATCTTTTGTTACAAATGCCTATGTACACTAGATGAAGTATACAAGTGCAGAGCCAGGAGTAAGGCTCCTGGCTTATCAGCCCAAAAAAGAGAAAAAGGAAAACAAAAACCCTCACTGCTGCAACTGAGGCATCTGAAGTCCAAAAAAGCCTCATAATTTCTTCCTTAGCTATAACCATCCTGCAGCAGCCAATCCATTTAGTTATGCAACTTAAGTATTAAAACTTAAGATCAAGAAATCTCAAGTCAATTACATCCTGTTTTCTTCAAGCTGTACATACAAGCTCTTAGGAAGAATTAACAGAACAGAGGATCCAGGAAAAGAGCATGTTTGAAAAACAAAGGTACAAAGCATAGTGAAAAATGTACTCTCAAATTAAAAGCTCTTTTGGTGAGTGCAACATAAAACAACAAGACCAAGTTTCTTCTTATCCATTCATCTTTCTGCAGAGCCTTCTGCACACAGTCATTTCTGAACCAAACTTTCTTCCAAGCCAAGACAGTCAAAAACTAAATTTGAAACTATGTAACCCAGTTTTAAAGAAACATCAGTTTTCTCCAAAAAGAAATCTAGAAATCTATTTCAGGCTTAAGATACAGACTCCTTGCCAAACATTCTTTTCTCCTCGATAGTTCCATTCATCCGTCCATCCATCCATCCATCCATCCATATCCCAGCAGTACAAAACCTGTGGGTCTCATACTGCCTGAGGTGAATCAACTATTTTGGACCAGGAATAACAAATGGGAGGTAACTCTCCAGCTTAATGAAAACTACTTACCTGCTTAAATATTACTTAAGTGGACCAATCTGACTCAAACTGTTCAGTACCTGCCTTCAAGAACACAGGTTTGCTGAAACACCTTAACTAGTTCATGCATTCTATACCACTGGCCCGCCAAAGCTCCCTGAAACACACTGCCATGCTTCCAAGGTTTGAAGAACTATGTGGTCTCCGGCCAAGCTGGAAGGTGTTCAGGTAATTGCTAATGCCAAGCACAAACCTGCAACAGTAAACTCCAGGACAAAATTCAGCAACATTTTCTATTTAAACCAGTTGAGTTCTCTGGTGACATCCTTTCATCAGCATTGTTTCTGAAAACCCATTTTCATTTGGCTCAGTTTTCTGCTTCTCCCTTCAAACAAGACCTACTTAGTAAACACACAAACTAGCTAACCATCTCCTTCCCCTTAGAAGAGGGTAAAGGAGAGAATCAAGGACATGAAGCCCAGTTTTGAAGAAAGTTAAATGCACTTCAGCAGCACAGATGCATTTGGGGTTGGTTCTGGACATGCAGCAAAACCTTGGCTGGGCTCATCCCACAAGAACTCACAAAAAAAATTCACCTTCCACTCACCTCCTGCAACCAAGGAAAGCTCACAAACATCTGAGCCACACTTGTCCAACAAAAGCAGTACAACCCTATGCAGAGACGACTGAAATGAAACATCATTATGCTATTTTCTGGTATTACTTCTGTGAATTCAGCACTGCTAAAAGGTTCCAGATAGACATGCTCTGAAGACCCAAATCCTCTGCCTACCCTGAGAACACATGCAGAGGAACAGCAGCCAAACTTATACATGCTATTCTCATCTCCTCCAGCCTGCCAAGGCTGAAATAACTGACAAAGGTCCAAAATGAGGAACACATATACATTATTAACATTGCACTAGTAGTCTCACTGTTGCTCTAACAGTCTAAAGACTTAATAGAGGCAAGCTCTGCAGGGAAATACTACTTTACTTCAAAATCATTCATTCAGGAAACTTACAGAGGAGAAAATAATCACTCTGCAGCACACTCTGTCAAACCCCTCAGCTTTAAGACCCTTTATTTTTAAAGCAAAAGCAATTTTAACAAGAACAGGAAATTGATGTGAAGCATAAGAAGCTTCAGATTTCAAGTGAGCAACACTGGAACAGCATTACTTCTGGACACAAATCCCAACACATAGATCTTCTCATGCCTGACCTGGAAAGTCCATCCCACTTCTAAGTTCTGCTTCTGCAGCCTCTCTGCTCTAACAGCCAAGTGGCATACCAGCGAGAAGATAATTAGCAGCCATGCTCTACCAATTGGAAGGGAGCCAAAAAACCACTTCAGTTTGCTTCTTGGATTGCAACCTGTGCTTTACACCTGTGCAAGGCTCCAGATTCACGCTCCCACCAAGCTTTTATTTCATTCCAGGTCTCATGCTGTACCTGCTGCCACAGCAGCCACGTGACCACAGGCAGTACACATAGAGAGATGCAGCTTCCTACTGATATATTCACGTCCTCTCCCCTGTTGCAAGGGGAACAGTTTATGCAGGGGAATTAGTCTGTTTTGCATTAATTTCACAAACTAGGACAAATTATGTGAACTTTGACATTTCTGAAAAGAAGTTAAATTATTTTAATCTTTCTTAGTAATCAGAATAGATTTACTTTTCATTTAAAACATGAAATTTCCCTCCCAAAATATCTGAAGTAGTTACTGAAATGTTTTCTTTACCAAAGCGTGCAAAGCCTCAACATTATTATTAACATTTTGAATATAAAGAGGTACAACCTTGCTCCATACCAACAACAACAACAAAAAAGTCAAGTTTTCACACAATGAAGCGATTAATTTTTAAACTAGTACTTCCTATTAAAATTTCTCACATTTAAAAACCCAGAAAGGATTCCAGTAACTTTAGACACTGATGGGGACAAAGAAAAAACAGACCCTACCCCCAGCTGGATGGCATTCCTCTCCTTGGGTGCAATGTGGTAACATTTGATTGACGTATCTGATCCATTCCAAAACTCCAGGCGTTGTTTTAATCATCAATAGGTAGAATCCTATTAATTTTCAGAAAAAAAAAAAAAAANTAGAGTAGAATATGGATACAGGACAAGGGCACCTCACATTTGTCTAGCAGATCCAGCTGATTTAGCTAGATCCACAATAATCAACAGATTGAAGACTGAGTTGATGGCAGAAACTCACATCTACCAGCATAAGCCCCTTTTTCCCTTCCACCCTCTTTCTAAGTTCAACCCAGTGTCTCAACACAACCTGGGACATTAGTCCCATACCAAAGGAAATTAAATAGGAAGAAGGAAAGGAGTGGGAAGAGATAAACCAGGGTAAATAGGGATAGCGTGAAATGTCCATTGGCGTGCAACCAAGAGCCTGTACAGGCCCTTGCTACAGCAGAAAACAGGTGATCAAGCATATATAAGGCAACAGTGGCAGAACAGATGTGAGAAGAAGATTCAAATGTCCCTGAGCTCAGGGGGTAAGAAATGGCAGCAGAGCACAGCAGTGAGCCCCAGCATACACAGTGAGCTTAGCCTTCAGCAGCAGCATCAGGTGACCTGCTGGTTTGGTCTCTGCCATGATAGGCATTTTCAGTATATCAATACTGATGTTGTATGGTACAAGCAATGTCATGGGAACCTTCCACATCAACTAAGGCTTCCCAGTCTGCTCATAAATTTATTTGGCTATCAGCCAAACCCAGATCCACCAATACTAATCATTTTTGTTCTGAAATAACCCTCCACTTAGTCTTGCAACAAACAGTCACTGCTGTTTCATTTCAGTGCTGATGAGAACTGCAAGCCCTAAGGACCCACAAACATAAGAGGCAGCACAATTCTAAAGGAATTTACCCATTCCAGAAGCAGCCAGAAGGTGAGCATCTGACCCTTTCAGCTGGCCAGCCCACATCCCATTCAATCAAACCTGGAGTCTGATACCTTCCCACTAGAAGTGGAAACCTGGCTTTGTGGTTAACAGGACATCAGGAAAATACTCCTGGTCTAGGTGACCAGCTGCCTGTTTGGGAATATGAGCTGCACAAAGGTCTTCAGACACTCTGTTGTTCCTTGGTTGTTCCTTAAATCTGTTCTGTGTTCCCTCCCTCAGGAGGAGTACCAGCAGAGAAGTGCTGGGTGAGGAAAAGTAGGAAAGGCAAGAAAAAGCTGATGTACTGCAAAGGGAAGGAAGCAGCAAATTGAAGATGATATTTTACAGTAGAAAAACTGGTTGTTAGAGTGTAGAGCAGAATCTGGGGGGAACAGGAAGCAGCTGGTCACAGAGAAAAGGCAGACAAAGGCCTGCTACTACAGGAAAGGGAACAGGAAAGACTTGTAGCCTCGGGCTGATAGATCAGATATTGCTGCCAAAGTCTCACACCAGCCTCTAAAGCCTCTAGCACTGTCTGGGGGACTCAGCAACAAGCAGGATCTGCCACAAGTATGCCCACCCAACAGCTTCAGGTAGTTACTTAAGGTATCTCAGGTCCAGACCATTAAGTGCCCTGATGATAAGGACACAGAACTTGAATTCCACATGACAGGTCACATGGAATTCACACAATAAGAAGTATACACTGCTTTGCCCAGCCTTTACAAGGACCACACAGCTGCAGCTCATGCCTCCCTTAGGCTCCTCAGAGCCAGCAGTTGCATTCCCAGCCAGCCTGCCTTTGTAGCCAACACCCCTGCCTGCCAGGAGGGCCTGAAGCCTGCACCATTAGCAATAAAAGTACAAACCTCCACCTCATGCTCTAAATAATTAAACTCTGTGGGAGCATCAACAGACTCATGAAACTCCCAGTCATTAATGGGGGTCAAAGATGAGTGCTCTATTTTTTTAAGAGTGCTTTGATGCATGGAGAGAATGGTGAGAGGAGATCTTCATTACCCTTCTCACGTACGTGATCAATTTTTCCTTTCCTGGCTATGAACACCTCCTACTTCCACCCGAACCCAATACCACTGGCAATCATACAGATAGACAGAGACAACTGCAAGGTGTGTTTGGATGACATCTGTGCTAGCTGGTCACCTGCAAATAGGCCTTCCCAAGCAAAGCCAGGCTCTACCAGAGGCTCAGCTGGCTTGGGTTTCCTCAGGGCCAGTGCAATGTTTAAAGTCATGCAAACCACAACCTCACACACCATCTCCCCTACAGCAAGGCACAGAACAGAGCACAAGGCAGTAAGTAAAATATGTCAGGATTATTAGCTTGGGCTCAGAGCCAGAGCTGGGAGCTGCCACAACGGTAGGGAGGTTGCCTGCAGCCCTGCAGGCCAGCAGGAAGGAAGCAGAAGTCTATCTTGGTTTGGAAAGACAGGTGACTGCTAGGGAGGGCAGGAGCCTCCCTTGGAATGGAGAAGGCAAACCCCCTCCCTCTGAATTATTATAATTTTAAAATTAAGGGGCTCTCAGGCAAAGGTATGAGGATAGGAATAACAGTTCTTTACTGGTATGTATCAAAAGGCAAACAAACAACAATAGCTATGGCATTAACAACAAAACAGAATTGGTAACCTCCTGACAGCCTTCTCGGCCGAGATGGGAAGAGGTGGAGGAGAGGCTTTGCTTCACAAAACCCTGGGGCAGTCTCATCCCGTTCCCCTACAGGACTCTGAGGAGCACCAAGCTGGAATGGCAGGAATGAGCAGAAATCCCGGGCGGGTGGATGAGATGTATCAGAAGCTCCGCAGTGGTAGCTGGAGCTGCGGGATGTCCCGGCAGGACAGGGGGTGCGGGGCTACAGCGTAGCAAAGACCCAGGGCAGTGCCAAAGAAATGCTCCGGCGGGGGCAGGACAGCGGCGGGCCAGCTCCAGCAGGACAGGAAAAGGCGAGATCAGAATTCCTGAACACACGAGCAGACGGTGGTAGGTCCCTAGGACTGGACTCTAGTGATGACAGTGAATTCTCCCTGCAGTAAGCAACAGCTTGACCCTCCTCCTTCCAATGCCGAGAGCGAGAACCCAGCTGCCCCAGCCTCATCCTTTGTCCTGCCCCCAAAATCTCCCCCATCGGAGAGAAACTCCCGGAGACAAAAGAAGCTATTCTCCCGACTTTGGCCACTTCTTTTGTTTTGCTTAAGTACCCGTAAGTACCCAGTTTCCTAGCAACTCATGGGAAAAAAAATCTGTAAGTAAAAAATAAAAAAATAAATAAAATAATAATAAAAAAAAATCTAACGACCAGCAGGTTCCCCTGACAGGCCAGGAGAGGCAGCACGCAGGAAAGGCAAGTCCCGGTTGAGAATAGGTCACAGAAACATTCGTCTGACCCACCCCTTCTAGCCTTAAATAATTGTATATATATATATACACATACGCATGTGAGCTTCTTGCTCCTGTGCTTTCTTCAGACATTCTAAGGAGAGGTCTGCTCTTCCCATTCTATCTACATTCCCCTCATCCATACCAGCCTTGGAAATGTTTTTTTTAGACTTTCCATCAATGAAAGCCTTGGGTGGAAAGAAGGGAAAGCAGGCAGTTTTGGGGAAAGGATTACCACAGCACAGAAACACACCAAGCAGCAGGCACGGGTGTTGGATGCTCTATCAGCAGTTCCAATTCCAGCTTGCACTAGCAGAGCCTCTGCCTGCTCTCTCTTCTGCATTAGCTTTGTGTGGAAGAGAGGCCCCAGACTAAGTGGCTCCAGGACCTCTGCTACTGTGCCAAGAAAGTGACTGGTGTAGCAAGGCCAGTTTCTATTTATTAATTATAAGTAGAACTGATAGATGCCCCTTTTTTCAATAGAAACCTTCTCCCATTAAGCCGCAATACTTGGACATCCAGAAGGGAAATTAGGAGATTTACACACAACATCAGCACTCATCTTTTCCATCACGGCAAAAGCAGCAGCTGTTACTTCCCTTATTCTTGGAAATAAGGGGGAAAATACCTAGGACTCTTGAGCCTTGCCACCTCTTCCCTCTCACCCTTTGGCTACCAGAGCTCCTGTTACTATTCAGGACAGAAGTGCTCCACAAGGCACACATTCCAGGGGGCTGAGCCATCCCACGTGGCCAGGCTCAAAATGGCAGACAGCAACGAACAGGATAATTAGAAAGTACAACAGCAACCAAAACAACATAAAAACAAGCCGCTTCTATTACAAGAAGCAGTTCTATGGCATGGTTAGATCCATCACGCCATATGCCAGGTTGTGGTGGTGCCTCAGGATCCTGCTGTTATTATCTGTTTGCAATCACATTTCAGCCTTTCTGCTTAATGCTCGAAAAGCAAAGCTAATCAGATTTGCTCTCTCTTTCTGCTTAATGTCCCCAGTTCCCAAGCATGCTCTGTACTGCTTCAATTGATGTTCAAGTAACACTAACAGGAGCATGCAGTGCAAAAGAAAATCAAATGGAATTACCTATTAATTTTAGTCCTCTTTGCACCTATTTTGTCTAAAATTTCTTCTATGCTTGATCTTTGCAAACAAAAGTCAAGAAATTCCCACTTCCCCCTCTATGCTGCACCCGGCTCCCCAATGAATACCTTTCTTCAAACTGCTCCTCCAGTGGTATCTGGGCAATTAATTATAGCACAGACCTCTCAGGCTTCCCTCTTACTCTCTAGAGTAGCTTTTTAAAATATTTGCTGGCTAGGAACCTCCAGATTAGGATGTCTTCTGCTGGCACCGCAATAGCCCCTCTTTGTTAATCTATCTAAAATGATCATCACATGCTCTCCTACTCCCTCTCCCTCCATACTATTTAATTACTACAGTCCTACATGGGAACTCTAACGTGCTCTCAGCATTTCAGGGCTGAGGACAGACAACCCCCTCCCCCCCCCCAAAAAAAAGGTTGCTTTTTTTACTGCATTCCTTTGCACGCCAAAGGGCAGCTGAAGCATTGCTGGAGTCATCTACAATACCTGGACCTTTACTAGAGCAACCATCACAAGAGCAGATAACCTGCCTTCAGATACAGCAGATTGCATGAAAATTCAGCAAAGTGATCCAGGAAGAGACCGGTTCACAGGAACATCCATCATCATGAGGAGAAGAGTCACCCATTACAAGCACAGTAGAAGATTTGCCAGAAAAACAACAATAACAACAACAAAACAAACAAAAATCAGCAAGTATTTACATGAGAAGAAAAAGATGTAGGTAGAAGACAAATCTGCCAGGATACATATCTCTATCCAGGAGGAGTGAAAAAAAGAGAGACTGCAGAGATGAAACTCCAGACAGCCCATCAGCCCATGCATCTGTACACACTCCCCGGATAATACCCACTACATCAGTCAGAACAATGGCAGCTCCAGAGAAGACCCCAATTATCCAAGCTAATGTCTTCCCCAGAGACTGCATGGATGTGCAAAGGAATCGAAAAAAAAAATATACCTCTCAATGAGATTACTTCCAGCATTTTCTATATTGCTCCCACTCTTACAAATATGTCTTTAAAAAATTGCAGCTGGCTTATAAATGTGTCAGTTAAAAAAAAATCCCAAACATAGCATTGAAGACAAAGACACTTTGTACTCACCATATCCAGTGGCATCATTAATATCAATACACTGATTCTTTCCTTTTTTCACTGCATCCTTGGAACACAAACCCACTGTAAGAGCCACCCAGTATATAATCTTACCATGCAACGTGACACAACCCTACAATAACCTTTCTTTTGCTATGTCTTCGGCTACCAATGAGAAGAATTTAGGTTTAAATGCTTCAAAAACCCAACCCAACTACAATACAGAATGAAACAAATCTCTAACTCTCAAAGCTGGGGCAAAGTCCCTCATCCCTCCCTATGACTTTCCTTATTTGAAAATGGCTGCACAAACATTTCTAATTTCTGCACCACACCAACTGCAACCTGCCCCTCCTGCCAAGTACAGCTGCTGGGTCAGTCCACACATGCACAGGCCACTGCATCCTGCTGCCTCTGGCACACTGCTCTTCACTGACATCATCTCCACCTTCATGCTGTAGAAAATTCACCAGACAAGCACTGTTTCTGCTCCTTTAGCCATAAGACAATTGCTGTAGGCCAACAGATGCCTCCATCTCATCTCCAAATGCACACTCCAACCTGCAGTGTGCCCCTGCTAAACAGATGCTTGGGCATGTGTCTCACTGAACACACATCCTCCCTGCAGCCAGCACAGGCTAATGCAGATACACCAAAATGTCAGTGGCAAAGCTGAGGCAGAAACACCACCCCTGCCAGTCAGCAGAAGCAAAATTTGCCTTGGCCAGTTCCCATGGAGCCTGAGCTTCCTCACATCCCTGGCTTCATCACATCCCTGGAGCAAGATGGCACCATTCTACAGTACTACAGCAATGTCCCACAAAGGCCTTCCTAATTTCTGCTAGTATCTGAAAATTAGTTAGGCAGTAGCATCTGGAACAACTGCAAGCCACAGTTCAGAGAAGACTTCCTCCCAGTACTGTGGTAGTCAGCTCCAGGCCTGGCTCACCACAGCATGCAAAAAATTCTCCAGACAGTTCCTCTCCTTGTCATTTACCCCAGACCACCCGGTCCCACCAGCTCCAGGGTGTCAGTCCAAACAACTGCCATCATCAGCTTTGAGGAAGCTCTTTTACAAACTTGGCCAACAGCTATCCCATCAGACAGTTTCCTTTTGCCCTCTCACAAAGAACGATTACAGCTACTACTTTTTGAGCCTGTTAATAATAATACATGAGCCTAATAATAATAATTATTAGGCTCACAGGAACAGGCTCTCAGGAACTACAGTATGTCTCCAATTGTAGAGGCGATGAAATTCAATATTTTCCCTTTTTCCCCCCATTTTGAAAATACTGCTTGGGAATGAAGTAGGCATCTGGAGGCACATGAGTATATCTGAGGGACAGAAGAGGTGCAGGGAGGAAGGGAGGGATCTGAAAATGAAAGCTGAGGGTGAGGGTTCACATTACAACTGAACCAGGCTAATAGTTCAATAGGTCACTGCTGCCAAAAAAGGGGGGCCCCATTTTCACCTTTCTTTCATTCCTTACATTTCACTGCTGGCAAAACAAATCTCACCCCTCCTTAGCAGCAGCTCTGATATGAGCCCGAACCTGGTGAACAGGTTCAGCTCTCTGTCCCAGGAGAAAACAATTCACTTTTTAATGGTTTTGGGCAAGTCAGCTTTCCAAAAGCTAAACAAGCTGTATCCACAAGACAAGAAATATGGCCACAGAGCCAGGAGCAAGGCATAATCACCCCTCTTAGGTGTTTGGTTAGATTGGGTCAGCCACAGCAGGAAAATCCATCTTAACCCACATTAAACTGCAGTTTCGTCCAATAAGGATACTGGTCAGCACAAAATAAGCAGCCTAGCTGAAAAGCCTGCAAGAGAGGTGTTTGCTAATCATCTTAAAACAGGTTGTTTTGACTATTATTAAAGTGTCCATACCAGTAGCATTTATGAAGGCAGCCATGCAGTTAAAAAACAACACTAAAACTGAGCAGACCCAAACTAGACAGAAATACAAGAGGTACTGCAGGATTTCCAGTAATAATCTTCCCTATTTCTAAACTGGACTCTATTATTACCAAACAAGATGGCTGCCTTTATCACTATGTTAAAGAAATGTCTGTTTTCATTACAAACTTAATAGTTAGTTTCAGGGTGCATTCTTCTTTTCCCATTAGCTTCTACATCATCAGATGAATAAAAATTATGCTTTTCTTTTATTAAAAGAAACCAAGCCCATATTAACTCCACTGTCTTTATTTCTCTCTACCTCCTCAATTACTAAAAGCAATTTACAGACAATAAATAAAACTTCACAGCTGCCTGTATGAAGTATGCCCTTCATTTTATAGATGAGGTTACAGGCTATAGAGAAATTAATATCAGCAAGGTCTACTTCAAAGCTGGATGAGCAAGAGGAACAGATGCACTCTTAAAGAATACAGATTATGACTGTACTCCAGTAAAACCAGTAATAAAGGATTACGAATGTTGCCAGTTAGATATAAATTCTTTGAATGTATCTGCTTAAACACAGTAACAAACAAAAGCTTGCTTTGAGGTTTTGCTTGGGTTTATTCTGTTATTATTAGGAACAACATTATGACATTTCAGATATACTACTCACAGACCAAACATGCATACCTTACTAAGTAAACATTGCTTAACTGCTTACTTCGTGGACTCAAAGAGGGTCTCTTCCCAGTTGGTGCACGGTTACCAGGAATCTGCAGCTAGAAACTCTGCACATAATTTTAATCGATACAGATAAGGAAGCCAGGAGAGAGTCCGTATTTTCTGACATAGCCTCATGGGCTTTGGCAGGGTTAGGAGGAGCAAGAACCGGTGTCTGTTGTTATAGCTGCCAGCTGTGACTGTGAAAAAGCATTGAGAGTAGCAACACTAAAGGGGAAAAAAAAATCCAAAGGTGCAGTTTTGTGCAGGCACTCTTCTGATGATAACTGCTCCTTAAGGCTTAATAAAATGCACAGCCAACTTGTCTTCTTCTACACATTATCAGAGCTCAGAAATAGCACCTGAGTCTAGTTATACAACTCAGCAGGCACAGCTCCTCCTAGGAAGCAACCATCACTGGCATGCAGGTACTCCAAAGGCTGAGTCACCTCAACAGGCCCTTGAAGGGAAAATAATCCTATTAAGAATTGGCATGGTGGTATTGAAGGCAAAAAGAAGTGTTAATTTTGACAGTTAATTACACTGCTTTCACTCCATCCATTTTCTACCAAACCTAACACCTGTAGGTTAGTAAATTCACCATGCTCCTCCATCCACCCCCAAGGTCCTTTCTTGATCCTAATACCCTCTTTAAGCCAGCAACTGCCTGTCATTACCCATGTTTCCTTATCCCTGGCTAACACAAACTAGTATTTGTACAATCACATAGCTTGAGAAACTAATTTAGGACTTAGGCCTTCATTTCTAGTCTGCAAACAAATTCCTTCACCTGAGGACAGGCTACAGCACTCCCCATATCCTAAACTCTTCCAAAGGGGTGGACTAAGAAATCAGCGGCTTAAGTCAAGAATTTTACTTTTGAGACTGGCAGATTTGTTGTGGAGACTGATCCACTGATATTTTTCTAATATAACAAACATATAAAATGCCTAGAATTTGATATCTGCTTTTTAATTAAATTGAAATAAGTAAATCACAGCCTGTTGCCATGGAGAATGAACAGACACAGCCTCTTGACTCCAGGGCAGGATCAAGCAGGAGAGGCAGACAAGGATGTGAAATTAAAAACACCTATTTTAAAGCAAATGGTCTTGATAATTAGCAAAAAACGTGGCATAGTGAAATAATATAACCATATGACAGGAAGTGGTTTTCAAGGTGAACTACAAAGCTGTTTTAAATAAATGAATAAACAGCTGGAGCTGCTGGGTCACCCACAGAATCATATATGCAGGATTAAAAGTGTTTTGAAAAATACACCAAAAAATAGCAATTAGCTCTTCTTTCACTATCCTACCTGTAGCCTGCATCTGTGTCTGTTCTTATTTTTAAGGACTTGTTTCAAGCAATTAATGCTTGCACCTATTTCCAGTCAGCAGTGTCATCAAATTCAGAAATTTTCAAAAGCCTTGCAGTTTACTCTGAAGCCAGAACCAAGTTTATGGGACATAAAACTTTTTATCTATTACTCCATGTCATCACACAGTCCTGGTCAGGTCATCAGAACTAATAATCATTCTTGTATCTATATCGTTGTTACGACTTCCATGACAAAGTGACTTTGGAAGGAATTTGCCCTCCACACACCACATGCCCAATCCTGTGCAACACCTGTTAAGAAGCACAGCTCAGAGAGAGTCAAAAGATAACTCTGGGTTATCAGTGGGAGGCTGATAGCACATCCACACTTGGCTGGCAGACAACAGCCTTGCATGCTCCCTTCCCAGTTTGTCTGAAGCACAGGACATCGAAACATTCCACCCCTTTTAAAATACTGCTCTGCTCAGATCTATAAGGGCTGCAGCAAGGAAACTCCCTCATCACGTTTTTGAGCCCAGCCAGGGCAAATCTGAGCAAGACTGTCTAACAATTTCCAGTGAGCATGTGGCCAAAGTGCATCAAATTCATAACAGCTTAAAAACTTGAAATAAATTGTACCTGATGGCTCAGTTTCAAAAATGTGCTGTATGTTCTTTTAAAGGGAAGGGACAGATGAACTAACTTGCACTTCAAACCTCCCATCCACTCTAAAGCCAACCTTTTCTCCTATTCCATGAAGACACAAGTTGTCAGCCACAATCATTTGGTCTTCCACAGCAGTTAATGACTCACATGAAACAAATTCTCAAGGTCTCAGATCAGTTCCCTGGGACATAGCTAGTAGGTTACATTAAAAACCAGTCATATTCTCAGCCCGCAGCAGCACAACTTGAGCTGGCTATTGACAAGTTACTTTCTGTTTTCCACCATAACCAAGAAAGACCTCCAATGTGAGGAGAGTTGGAACAGAAATCTTGGGAAAAGGAGTTGTAGAAAAATGCACAATTAAAATTAGTATTCTCTGTTTTCACAGTTTTGCCCAGTTTTGGAACATTTGCTGCTTTAACTGAAGTCACACTGCTTAAGATGTTTGGCTTCCATTAAAAATAAACTCCAGGTCCAAGCCTGCATGCAGATAAACATAAAGTTGCAAATCTGGTTCACCCTGAAGGACACCAATTCCTTAAAAATGTTGGGGGTGGGGCAGCCCATGTGGGCTAATTCATAGTTTTTGAACAGTCAAGGCTAACAGCAATATTTGCCCAACTTCTTTACTCACCCCATTTCTTTCCAAACCCTGCAGCGAGAGAAGCTGTCAAACTCCTCAGGACACATCAGATGTACTGGAAGGTGCTACACACCCTCAGCTTCCTCACTGTCCAACACCTTCCCTGGCATGCCAACAGTTTCCTACTGTTTGAACCACAGTCCTGCAATACCACCTGAATGCAAATGGCTTTGCCAAAAACTGTTTCTGCCCTCACACGCACCTGGCACATAGAGAGCAGCAGGTGGCTAGATTCTCTTCGCTTCGTAGTTCTACTTATTTTGACTTGAAGTTTAATTTTGACTTGAAGAGATTTAACACAACTATAAAGGCTGGCAAGCATCTCCCTTTAAAAGGGAACTGCGTTTTCTTCTCCATCCACACAAGCCCAAGATAACCACGCAGAGGAAGACTCCTTCCCAGGGACACTCCCAGTTGACAGTGCCAGGGTTTAGGGGCACCTCCATCAAAACAAAAGCCAGTGGCCACTTGGCATATGAAGGAAGATGCTAACCATGCCCAGGAGAGATCCTTTTCATATCACAGCATACTAGATCATAAGCCAAAAATAAAATTTTAAAAAGCCATCATCAAGAAAAAACACAACAACAACCAAAAAAAAAAAAAACCCACTTAAACAAAAACCAAAACCAAACAAAAAAACCCACACGATCCCTTACACTGTTCCCTTCAGCAGCATCACACTGAACCATACACACAACAGAGGGGCCAAGCACCCTGCCGAGACTGTCCACATCTCCTCATTCTCATCACCCATGCTACCGTGCCAGTTCCCTGCAAACCCCTCCTGCACTGCCAGAAAACATCCCCAGGACCGCCTTCACCCACTCACAAACTTCGCCTGACGTTTATGCCGTCAGGACCTCTTCAAGCTCCACGACCCAGGCAGGCGGCTTCCCAAACAAGTAGAGGCTTCATCTGCCAGCCTTGCTCTGGGGTATTTTTCCCCCCGCGGTGTGGCTGTCCGGGCTCCCAGCGGGAGTTTCCAGCCTTAAACCTCGGCGGCTCGAGGAGTGTGTGGCACACGTGCGCGGCCGCCGCTGTCAACAACATCCAGCCACTGTCCCAGCGGGCAAGTCCCGGGGGCCCGGGAGCTGCCTACCACCCCAGCAGTAATCTGGTTTGGTTAAGGACGCTTGTAAGCAGGACAATTCTTTAACAAAAATAAAGATCACCTTAATATTATCCTTAACAGCCAGACAGGTCACAACGTGGAC
>WEIU01018331.1:23453-79041 GCA_013389925.1 Aegithalos caudatus
GGGCCGGGCTTGGAGGGCTCTGGCAGCGGAGCCCTGCCTGCGTGGAGCGGGAGGCGGCGGATCCGGGCGGGCGCTGCCCTGCGGATCGTCCTGTCCTCCCCGCTCTGGGAGTGGTAACCCGGAGCCCCGAGCAGGGAGGTTGTTCCCCTCCTGAGGCTGCTGGCGGTGCGCTTGGGGCCCTGATGCACAGGCCTGGGCCTGCCGCAGCAGTCAGGAAAGTAAATCAAAACGTAATTATGTGCTTTCTAGTTGGGGCTCGCAGTGAAAGAGAGGACAACCCCTCGTTTTCTCGAGAAGAGATCTGAGAAATAGCAGTACTGGATCAAATCAGCATCCTGCCTTTGAGAGTGCTGAACAGACAAACCCTAGTAATCGGTTATAAGAAACATGATGCTGCCCCAGAAGACTCCAACCATGACTATGATCCTGTGGTCAGGCACTTCGCGATAGCTAGGGTCTTCATATTTAACAGCTCCCAAATGATTTTTTTAAAATACATTCAGTATTTTTGGTTTTGAACCATTTGAAATTTTTGTGTCTGCTCCATCATGCAGCAAGCATCCAGCTTTCTTTTTCAGAGAGCATGTAGTCATCTCCTTTTGTTTGCCAAACTCTAAGTAGGGAGCAGAGAGAGATTACCTTCCTGAAGGTATTTAAAACCCCAATATGCCATTTTTCTTCACAATCCAAGACTGAAAAACACCACCACCGAGCCAGGCCTTGTAGAGGAAACACAGGTGACATTTCTATCAAAAATGTAGACAGCTCAGAAAACCTCAGATTTCCTCATCAAATACAACCACCATTTCAATGAGCAGCTTCCCTGTCATCCCAAGAGTGCTCTTCCACAAGCATCAGCTTCCTAGACACCACAGCTGACATTAAAAATGGAACCCTACAAGCTGGCACATACACAAGAACCTACAGATCATCAAACTTGTTCTATAAAGCAGATGCAGTAAGACCAGCAGTCATTCACAACATAACAGAAGGCTGTGAGATTCAGCCAGTCCTGCAGATACTGTTACATCCACTCTGAGGGAAACACTGCTGATCTGCTTTATACGCCAAGGTCACTCTTCCATAAAATAGACACAAATTTACTACAATAAAGATATGACAGCAAAACCAGCAATTTTGGAAAATAACTTTTCAAGAAATCAAGGCTTATTTGGTGTTCATCAAATGCTACCAAAATTAGGAGGGGATGGCAAAATCTCTAAGCCCATTAGCTTTCTGCCAATCTGTTTTTCTGCTTTTTATTTTAGTCTCTGCTTTAGCATTCTCCCCAGCAACCACATGCTCCTGCTGATGATAATACTCCATGCTAAAATCCACACATAAAATCTCTTAAACTACTGGCTCTGAAAGGGTGCTTTTCCCCCATGTCTCTTCTAATCTTCAGGCTCTCCCTTTTGCAATCATTATAGGAAGCATATCCACAGATGCAAACATAAGAAATAGAACCAGATACCACCAGAGCATCAAATATGAAATACGTCAGTACCACTCCACAGACAGCAGAATTAATGCCCTTCCTCCCATAGCAAATCTGCCAAAATTCTTTGTTCCTGCATGTACTTGTCCCAAATCTCTAGTTCATCACTTCATCCAGCACATTAGATACCCCCACAGAAACCATGTGAATGAAACTAAATAATTGCTGTCTTACAACAAGCACAACAGTCAGCTAGTAAAGGACATTAGGAGAGTATTGTCAATAGAGCAACTGTTATGTGGGATCATAGGTTGGAGACGGACACACAACAGAAGTTTCATCAACAAACAGCATGGTTTATTTTTCAGAACCTTCTTTTATAGGGGGTTCAAATTTCCCAGGCTTGGACAGCTGATTAGTTGGGATCTCTGCACTGCCCAGCTCCCTGCAGTGATATGTCTGCATTCTGGATTGAACAGAGTTGGCTGGGGGTCCACTGTTTAGGTCTGAATCCAACCTATCCTTTCCTTATCTGGGGTCTTCTTTTACTTCTAGGCTGGTTGAGTTTGGGGTTCTGATATGACCATATTTATCTGGCAGCTACAGACCAGCTGCAGCCATAACAATTCCTCCTTTTTGTTTTATTAAAAAATGCAAAGTGTGCTCTGTTATCCTACCTGCATGGGCCCTTTTGCAGACAAGATGACAAGGGACAAGATGGGCCTAGTTTGAAATGAGGCTTTCCACCCTACTCGACAAACCTATTTCCCTCAGCCAGCAATGTGTCCCATGTACCACCGGAACTGCAACACGCACATCCAGGAGCTGTCACGCGAAATTACAATCCTTCAGGCTAACATGCCACAGGTTAACTGCTTATAGTTACAAATTAAAACTTAACACTAAAAACAAGAAAACATTCAACTTTTTGCACTGTGAGGAAAACCAACTAACAGAAGAAACAATTTGTAAACAGAAAAAAAAAAACTGTAAACAAGTAAAATCCTTAAATAAACTGTCACTTTAAGAGTTCCAGATTTTCGTGAGGTAGGTGCACAAGTTGTTTCAATTACTGTTCCATACTCAGCTCCACAGGGTCTATTGAGGAGCTATCAGGAAGATGCTGCTTGTGGTTCTCGCCGCAACGTAGGGCAGGACTGACACACCTAACAGGTTCCCAATGCATCCCGGTGTCCGTGGAAACACAAGCATATCTCCAGACCCCAGATCTCATGGACCTTCGCACTTGTTGGTGATAAGGTCTCTCACCATTACCTTGGGTTTGATTGACTAGGCCTCACTGGATGATTGTAATGATAAAAAGTGATTTTAAATGACTGGGTTCTGGGACTTTTCTAATATTGTCAAATGATTTAGCGTATAGAGCACTTTAGCTACTCTGCTCTGTGGGGTTTTACTACTCATTCCCTCCTTCTGTTTTTCAAGTACATGTTTTAAAGTGCCATGTGCACACTCTACAATGGCCTGTCCTGTTGCTAAGCAGGGGATACCAGTGTGGTATGACACACCCCAGAGCTGTAGGAAATGTCTTGTTTTTTGTAAAATATATGCAGGGCCATTGTCTGTTTTGATGGTATGGGGGGTACCTAGAGCAGCAAAGGCTGATCACCAATGTGCAATGGTATCTCGATCTTTTCCTGTGTGAACTGAAGCCCATAATATTGATGAAAAGGTATCAATGGAGACATCTACATATTTTAGATGTCCAAATTCAGGGATGTGTGTGACATCAGTTTGCCAGATTTGCAAAGCACACAGTCCACAAGGGTTTACCCCCATCTGCAGTGGTGCAGTGTGGTCTTGGCAGTCAGAACAGGTGTTATCTATATGTCTCGGGTTGCAATATGTAACCAAAAGTATGTATTCTATTTGTCATCTGTTGAAACCAGCTGGGGAGGTGTTTTCTTTATCTCTTATATAATCCATTCCTAATTCCAGGGGGAAGGGGCAGGTACCTTCTGCTAATGGCCCAGCTGTTAAAACCAGGTGGGGCAGTGTTCTTTATCTCTTCCACAATTCATCCTCCTTTGGGGATATCTTCTGTTAGTGGACCATTAAGGCTCACCACATGACTGATTAAAATTACATCATCCCATTGTGAGATGCTCCACCCAGCAAGAGGAGCCAAGCATTTCTATCTGGATAAAACCTGAGAGTCAAAACACCAAGGCAGCCTGTTTCCCACTCGATTCCCAGAGGAAGACCAGACCCATCTGGCCACCACTGGACCCTTCTACATGTGTAAGATGTAATAATGACAAGTTCTGGCTTGAATGGTAGGGCAGAAACTTTTTAGTAAGTTAAACAGTTGTGCATTGTCAATTTCTTTTAATAATGCTCGATCTAATCTTTGTGTGATACCAGCAACATAGGCAGTCAGTCACAACATTTAGAGGAATGTGGGGAGAATGTTGGAAAGCCATAGCTACAGCACCGTAACTTCAGTGATCCACTCTCACAACCCTCCAATATTTGCCACTCTTCTTTCCATGTTACAATGGCTTTTCCCCTTTTCCCAGAACCATCAGTGAACACTATAACACCTTTTAGGGGTGTCCGGCTATTCAGTGGCTTTAAAGACAGTGCAGTTTCCCCACTTAGCTTCAGTAATTCGTGGCTTCATAATGGTAAGTAATGATAAGTACGTACAGATGGTAAGTAATTTGACCAGAAAAATTTTGTAAGGCACTTTGCAAAGCTGTATAGTTGGCAAGACACCATTCAAATTGCTCTTGTGTCACATGTATAATAATTTTGGAAGGATCTCTAGCATTCAATTGTAAACACCTGTGACAACATTTGATAATTAATTGTGCAATCAACTCAAAGATGGTAGGTGCCACCTTTTTTTGGCTGATGAGGTAAAAATCGTCCACTCAAGAATGTGCAAAGGATCGGGCCACTGAGTATCCCACTGCCCAATAATACCAGTAAGGGTGAAAGTTAACAATGATAAACATAATACTGAGAATAAACACTGCGATACACACCTCTGGGCATATCTGGTGGACTTATCTATTTGTGATAGCTTGCTCTACTGTTTCTAGAGCAGCTTTTGCTTCTGGGGTTAATTTTCTGAGGGAATTTAATTCAGGATCACCTTTTAGGAGTTTCAGTAAGGGTGGTAAGTACAAGTTGGTCAATCCTCGATAGCATGTAACCAGCTGATGGTACCCAAAAGTTTTTGTGCATCAGTTAGTGTTTTAGTTTTGGTTGAAAGTTGAATTGTTTGTGGCTGTATTGTCTGGTTCATTATTTTAAGCCTTAAATATTTCCAGGGTGGTTGCTGCCGCATCTTTTGTGGTGCTACCTGCAAGCCAAATGCTGTTAAGGCTTGCAACAGGTTTGGGCAAATCTGTGAGAATTCTTTTTTGGTTTGGGTTGCTATCAAAATATCATCCATGTAGTGGTAACAATATGCCCCTGGAAATTGTTCTCTCACTGATGGGAGTGCCTGTGCAAGGTACAATTGACAAATTGTGGGGCTGTTTTTCATGCCTTGGGGAAGTACGCTCCATTGATAATGTTGCACTGGCGCCATGTTATTAATGGAAGGCATTGTAAAAGCAAACTTTGGGGTATCATCTGGGTGTAATGAAATAGTGATAAAACAGTTTTTCAAGTCTACAATCAGGATGTCCCAGGAGGCAGGTATCATGGTAGGAGATGGCATACCAGGTTGCAAAGTGCCCGTGTTCTCCATTACAGAATTGATTTTTCTCAGGTAATAAAGCAATCTCCATTTACTCTATTTCTTTTTTATAACAAATATTGGGGTGTTCCAAGGGCTCATAGATAGGTCTATGTGCTCTTGAACTAGTTGTTCTTGTGCTAGGGACTTTAGTGCATCTAGTTCCTTCTTTTTGAAGGACCACTGTGGTACCTACATAGGTTGAGTTACAAGCCATTTTAGAGCTAATGTATGGATACTTATGCCCTTTAACACAGTGGCCCCTGTTAAAAATCCATCCCCATGTGGACTCCCCATGCAGACAGAACATGTCTCTCCCACAGGTTGAGAGATGCAGCACTGATGTTACGGTCAAATCGTAGCTGTTTGACCCTCAGGATTTTTGATCAACATAGGTTTGCTGCTCAAACAGCTCTGCCTGGTCCCTCCAAGGCCAGCAATGGCAGATCCCGCAGGTGTGGTAGGCCACAGGGAAGGCTCTGTGTTGGCAGAGATGATGGTGATATCTGCTCCTGTGTCAGTCATCCCACTGATCTTTATCTGCAATGGCTTTGCTTGAGGCATCATAACAGTACAAACCATATTAGGTCTTTGATCACCTACAACCTGAGTCCAGCACACCTGGGGTTCTCCTGTTGATCCGAAGCCTCGGTCTCCTCGGTCCCTAGAATCTGTTTTGGGGACAGAAGACTTAAAAGGAATGAGTTGAGCAGTTTGGGTTTTTGCAGGGATAGTCACAAGTGTAGTAGGGGTTGACACCATGGCTTGTATTTGTCCTGTAAAATCAGCATCTATGACACCAGGGTGCACAAACATACCTTGCAGGGTAGCACTGGATCTCCTTATGAGAGCACTCAGTCCTCTCCCAATAGGCTCCTGGGCCTTGAGAGGGACTTCATGTACCTTTAATGAGCTTATAGTTATTGGGATTGAGGTGGAAACATCCATACCAGCTGATCCTCTTGTCCTTGCTGTGAGCTGCTCACACAGGCTTGTACAAGAGGGTGGGAAAATGCTTGTGTCATAGTGCATTTCCCCTTTGCACTTGGCTTTCTATTTCCCTGGTTCTTGAGAAATTGTCCATTACCATGAAATTTGGACCTGCATACCTTGATCACATGTCCACACCTTCCACATCAGTTGCAGCTTAAATTTACACTTCTCTGTCTTTGAGATGTCTCCTGTGGAATGGACTTACGGAGACAGCTTATTTTCATGTAGCCTTATGTGCTGGTTTTGCATTGATTGACATTTGGTGAGAAGACACCCATGGAAGTGATTTTTCTAAGAAAAACTGTGACAAAACCAATCAGTGACTAGTTTTGAATACTGACACCTTGTTAGACCACTAGAAAGCTGAACACACCTCTGTGAACACACATGTTAAAAATAAAAATAAAAAAACCCTGGGGAAACTTTTTCCTTCTGGCCTGGGAAGAGGTAACAGGGTGCTGGCAGGATCGGCTCTGCTCTGCTGCGTGGCCTGCGGGCCTGGCAGGACTAGGCCAGGCCCTGCCACTGCTGCGGCACTGGCCAGTCTGGGCCCAGCAGCTGCCAGACAGGGGGAAGGGAGGAGAGAAAGCCCTGTCCTGGCCAGATCAGGCCCCAGTTAGCATCCTGCCGCTAAGCTGCTTCCCTCCGTGCAGCACAACCCACTTGGCCTGGCCAGGCCAGGCCCCAACAGCTGCCAGGCAGAGAAAGGAGGGGAGGCCCCAGCCATTCAGCATGCTGCTGCTGAGATCCTAGCCGCTTCCCTTCTCCCCCCCCCAGCGCAGCTTCCGAAGAATTCTCCACAGTAAGTAGCCCCAGCTGCTGCTACTGAGTCGTCTTGCTGAGGGGCTGTCCCAGGGCTGCAAGAGATAGATCATGCAGCTGAGACCAGGGGTGGCTCTGCAGCCATGCAGAGTGGCCCTGCAGCTAGAATTGAATGCAGCCAGAGAGCCTGAGATCCTAGCACAGCCCAGTGCAGCCTGAATCCACTGCTAACCATCATGACCTCTGCAGGCCCTGGGTAAGATATTAACGTGAGATATTAACTCTTTCCATGAACAGATGAAACTTGCAAAACACTGATCCTCTTTTAAGTGAGAGAAAAGGACAGAATGGAGACACGTAGACAGATGAAGACATTAAGGTCAGTGAAGGAGGAGTCAAGTCCTAGATGGAAGGAGAAAGAGGAGATGCCTAGTCTTAGGCTGAAATTCTTCTGTAAGGCCATGGTGATGGACTGTGATATATTAGAAAATCCCTTTAATTTGTGGAAAATATGTATGGGGAGATGAAGAGTGTTCAAACTGCAGATATGAGCAAAGACATTTGTGTTGAATTAAGTAAATTTTGAAGTAGCTGTGAACACATAAGACGTTTGAACAGAGAGAGAGATGAGATGAAGACCTGGCCACAGGGAGAGAAAAAGAAGATCTCTGTTCCCAGAGATGAAGATGACCATAAAAATACATGAGGAGGACCTTTGCTTTTGAACCACTCATCCTTAAAATGGTACCCCATAAGTTTACATAGCCCAAAAATGCATGTGGGAAGGCTGTGTGGGATGGGAGATACTTCACAAATGCGGTTTGTGCTATTATTTGCTATTTATTATACACAAATATATTTGCTATTTATTATACACAAATAAATACATTTGTGTATATTTAGGCTGCTATTTATGAGAATTAAAGCCACAAGAGAACTGATTTTCTTGTGGAGAAGTTTCCATGGCATGGCAAAGGAGACTCCTCTCCCTGAGAGAACTGATAAAGATTATTTTTTTAGAGGGGTAAACTGATATAAGTTCTAAGTTTTGTCTCTGCACATTGTCAGTGAGAAAGAAAAGAAGCTTGTGGGGGAGGGAAGGTGTTCTGAAGGTTTTATTTTGATTCTTATTAACTATTTTTTCCTCTTGTAGTTTGGTTAATAAAGCTTTCTTTATAGCCTTTAGAGATTGAGCCTGCTTTGCTTTTTCTCCTAATTCTATCTCACAGCAGAAAGAAAGTAAACAATTGTAGTGGGCACTCAACCCACAATATTATTTGGTGCATTCACCAGGAACTGGAAAATTGACAAACTAAAACCTCTACACCTTGTTGTCCACATCTGAAGCAATGGGGTGTCACTTTAACAGCAGCTGTAATAGAATCAGCTAACATATCCATGTTACACGATCCAGTTCCAACCTTAGCATATGCAGTAATCATCTCTTGTAACGATGGATTCTCTTTGGGCAATGCATCTATAATCTTTCTGCAATCCTCTTTTGCATTATCTCATGCAAGTTGCAGGATTAATTGGTTTCTTGCTTCACTGTTCGCTATTTGTTTTTCCATAGCATCCTGCTAACATTCTATGAACTGCATATATAATTCACTGGGGTTTTGTCTGATGCTTGAATATTTTTGGGCAGGCACAGACATATTTGTAATTTTCACTAGAGCTCACATTCCTAGTTCTTTTGCTTGGGCTAGTATTGAGGGATTCAGGCGAGCCTGCATCTGGGGACTTTCCATGGTCCCATAAGCTGAGAAACCCCTGCCCCAAAACATGGGTCCTGCTGCAGGGCTTCTGACTTTAGCAGTCCCTGTTCCACTGCTAAATCTCTCCAGGCTGCTTTAAACATCATGCATTGCACTGGAGTACAAAGTACTTTACAATTTGCCTCATGTCAAAGGGGGTTAATTCACTGGTAGTTATGAATTGAAGCATATTAGCAACTGCAGGCAACCTCAGCCCATGTTTAGCAGCTAATTGACATAACTCAGAGAGGACTTGCCAATTGAAAGGGATGTGTTTATTGAGTTCATTCCCATTACCTTGCTGAATTGGAAATGCTGCAACTGTACTGCCCCCCTGCAAGCCAGTCCTCTGATGGCAAAGACATGGGCACAGAAATTTGCTCAGCCCTCTCTATATCCCCACTTGCAACAGGTGTTTGCTTTACCTCTTTCCAAAAGCTGATTGGGTTGCAATTGAGAATGGCCTCTGAGCAGAACAACAATGTGGCTGGAGCTGGTGCCAGCATTGTAGGGGCTTCTTCTCCAGGGCTTGCAGCAGGGCAGTGACTCAGGTTTCCTCTGTGGGGGTCTTGCATATCCATCAGCGATGTGGTTCCTTCAGGCTGTTCAAGCCTTGGCTGCTGGCTTGGTGAGGTCGCAGCAGCTACAGGAGCAGAGCTGCGACTGGGAATGGGAGCAGGGTCTGGCACCATGGTGTTGGTGTTTCCTGGTTCCAGTGCACTTCTGTGTGCGATGTTAGGATGACATTGGGGCATCTGTAGTGACCTGTCTTCAGGGCCCCCCCCCCCAGCTGCAGCAGCAAGGGGGTGTGGCCAACAGATGCAGGACCGTAAGTGCAGCTTCAGAGCCCAGCCACTCAGCTCCAGGCAGAGGTGGTCCAGGCATTTCCATGGAGATGAGGGGTGTGCTCAGTGCAGGCGGCAGGGGGTGCTGCAGGGGCTGACCGCTGCTGCGCCATGGCTCTGGGTAAAGCATCTTGGGCATGGTGCGACCCTGCCACTTACTGTAGCCCCTTCACTCTGTGGAACTGCGCAATTTGGCGCAGCTGCAGGGACTGTGCAATGCTGTGGCACAGCTGTAAAGCGCTCACCTGGTATGGAACAGCGGCATGGAGGGGCTCTGCTGCCTGACACCACTCCACTGCCTCCTGGGATTTTGCTGCTCACCGGGCACCGCTGCCACATGCAGCTCTGCCACCCCCCTCCAATCCTCTGCCGACTGGGATTTTTCCATGTGGCAGGGTTGTGCTGCCTGCCTGGGTTCTGCGGGCTACTGCAGCTCTGACATCCGCCGTGACACTGCCCTGTGGTGGGTCTCCTCTGCCTGCTGGGATTGCAGTGCCTGGCATCGCGGTTGCCCGGCATCACAACTCCACTGGGTGCCATGACTCTGCTGCATGGCAGGATTGCACAATCCAGTATGGCAGGACATGGCATTCATGGCAGAGCACCCATTCAGAGCGCGGCTGCAGGGCAGCTGTTTTGTTAGCCCACTTCTGCATGCCCAGCATGATGCCCATGCTTCCTGCTGCCTCATCTGGCACCCAGTCCTCGCCATGCATCTCAGTTTTTATCTGCCTCAGTAAGTCCAAAATAAGTTTCCAAGGCTTTATTACTTCTAAGGCACTTCCGTCACCTCTGGAAGCTACTTGAATTATACATATGCCATTCTGCACTCAAGTATTCAAATCAAGAACAGCCTCTTTGGTTGTGTCCAACCCATGGTTCTCAGCCCAGGTAGCAAGGCTAATAGAGCCTGCTCTTCATAATTTATCCCCCATTCCCATAGAAAGCAAGTCCATACCTGCATAGCTGGGTGTTCTTTTACCGAGATCCACCACCCAAGTCTTTAGCGGGTGTTTTATTCTACTTTTTCAGCTTCTCTGCTTCTGTTTAGGCTGTGTTTTTTTCAGCCTTTTGGTTTTTTTCAGCTTTTTGCTTCTGGTCAGGCTACGATTGCCTTTGGTTTTTCAGATTTTGCTTCTTTTTCCAGCTCTGTTTGCCTTTGTCTCCCCTACTCTGTACGCAGAAATGGCTGCTGTCTTCATGTCGGACTTTACCATGTGTTACATGGGGTCGTAGGTTTTTGTATTGCACTAAGTAGTTTAGTTCACTTTGTTATATTGCATGGGGTGTTTGTCTGTTCACAGAAAGCATTTGCTGCACCTACCCATGAGCCTCTGCACCCCCTCTACTCGATTCTACCTATGCCTCATGTCCCCCAGGTCAGTCCCCATTGGCTGGTAGACCTCCTCCCCTCCCCCTCCTTCACAGAGGGCATAAAAGGACCCTCCGGCAGGTAATCGACCTCTCAATCTTTCTAAACTGCATGGAGTAGGTTCAACAATAAATGGTGGGACTGTGTTCCTGAACGATTAAGGGTGCCTTTGTCTTTCATCTTTGTCCTTGTCTCAGTTTCCCCCCAAGGATCACTGCTAGCCAGGCTGAACCCCAGGGGCATGGGAATTGAGGCAGTAGGTTGGAGACAGACACACAACTCACTGAAGCTTCATCAAGAAAACAGCATGGTTTACTGTTCAGAACCTTCTTTTATAGGGGACTCAAATTTCTGGGGTTGGACAGCTGATTAGTTGGGATCTCTGCACTGCCTAGCTCCCTGACCAGTGATATGTCTGCATTCTGAATTGAACAGAGTCCCCTGTTTAGGTTTGAATCCAACCTGTCCTTTCCTTATCTGGGGACTTTGTTTACTTCTAGGCTGGTCAAGTCTGGGGTTCCGATATGGCCATATTTATCTGGCAGCTACAGACCAGCTGCAGCCATGACAAGCAACAACACGAACGCCCCAAACTGACCCCAAAGGAGACCAAAACCTTCCCAAAAGATAAAGCCTGGCATTAAAACTTATAATCCCTTGATACTAAAGCTATGGATTTAATGGAGATGTTGCTTGCCTAGCCTGTTACAGCCTCCCCGCTGACTTCTCCTTTGTCACCAGCACAAATAGCCCTTTTTTGCTAGAGGTCCATGAGAAAACCAGCACCTGTCAGTCACTGCTGTTTACACTCCACTTCATAGGTGCTCCTGTTTTTGTTTTTTTCTCAAGTTGTCCAATTGATTAATATAATTAGATTAAGAGCAATTGCATCTAACCTGTAGTTAGGTTGAATATTGCTGTTTTCTGTCAGATCTGATAAAAAAGACCCTGAGCCCAATAGCTTGTTTGCTTTTTCTAGCTCTATCATTTGATATTACCTTTCACCACAAACCTTGCTTCCCTAGGATCTCTAGACTATCATGGCTACAATACCATTTTAATATCTTGCCTTAAATGATTCTTCCATATTCTCTTGTCTATGAAGTAGAACATGATAAAATGTATTCCCTTCTGTATCAGTTCTTACACTGTTCTCATAAACATAATATCCAAGTACCTTCTAGGACTGCATTAGCTGATTCAACATTGGACTACCATCTGTCATATGAAAGGTTTGGTTTTCTTCTGGTTTTCTTCTTCTCTCTCTCTCTTTTTTTTTTTTTTTTCCCTCTCCCCAGGAAGAAAATGATGCATGGAGCAAAGTTTTTATTTTGTGATGGTTTCATCCCCTTTCCTCTATTCATGTTGCTCTGGGTTTATACCACAGAAAATGAGGACAATAGCAATTTATGTGATAGATAGGACTTTATTTCCCAAGGAAGCTAATTTCAAAGTGTTGTGCCTCCCATAGAAAGTCTCCTGCACAAAGCAACATTTTACTATGTCATTCCTGAGCAAAGAATAGCTAATCCATATTCTTGACATTTGGGACAGAAAATTCCTAAGGAAAGAATAGCATTTTCCTTTCTCCAGAAAAAGTTTCAACCTGTGATCCTCAGTTTTCGATGTTCAAACAGATTGTGGCAGAATATTAACATACAGGCCAGTGCTCTATACAGTTATAAATAGGAAAATCTGGAAACCAAAAAGAGTAACATGCCTTTTAATTGCTGAGACAGATGATCATAGGACAGCTTGGAAGGGAAATGGTGGAGACAGACTATTTCATGCTGCGACAGAGGACCTCAGCTACTTTTGTATAAGGAATCACACTGCTGTTCCTCAAAGAGAAACCCTGAATGATCCCATGTGTCTACAGAGGCAGTAGGTACAACATATGAGCTACTGAAAGACAGAAACTGAGGTGAGGAGAGGAATCATCTGTGCTCAAGCACTGAAAGCAGAAATGCCAGAAGACCTTGGGGACACAGTAGGCGGCAGATTTAATATGTTTTTGCAATGTGATATGGCAGCAAAAATCATGCCAGTAATTTAATTTGGAGTTGTAAAGGCAGAGATCTCTTCTCAGAGATACAGGTAATAGTCCCATTTTTTTAATATAGTAATGAGACTGCAGTTTGAAGACATGTTTCGTTCTGGACAACACGGTGCTAGCTAGATGTCAACAACTTGGAGGGAAATAAAAAAAGAGGAACATAAAAAGCTGGAAGGGATTACAGCAAGTGTAGGTTGGCCAAATAACAACTGTGAAGAGCATCACGGGAATTGCAGATGAGACCTTCAGGGGTGCAGAAGCACCAGGGAGCAAGAAAGACTGTTTAGGGTTGTCGGAGTGAGTATAAATGGTATAAAGTAAATTAAGTAAAGGAAACATTAATCTACAAGACTGCAAGATAGCATCCCACAGGAGCTCCCATCACCTGATTCACACAAGACTACAGAGCAAAGCACACAAGAAACCACTAAAGAAACCCTGACTGCTGGAAAGGATTGCATGAGTGTAGCAGATATACCTGATCTATAGCTGCACAAATAATTTGGCTTAACAGATACCAGCTCAGCTCCAGCCCAGCCTAGCTCTATGTAAACAAGCCCCTGGACACAACAACAATAGGTTGGATTCAAACCCGACAGAGGACCTCAGCCAACCCCTTTGAAGGGGATATGGATACACCCATATCATTGACCAGTTTGCTAGGCAGAGACCCTTGACCAATCATGTCTGTAAGTGTGGGAAATTTGAAAGCCTTATAAAAGGAGCTGCCAGACAATAATCGTGGGTTGTCGCTGCATTAACTCACTGTGTCCCTGTCTCCAACTCCACAGTGACACATGAGGACAATACGCCTTTGGGACCATTTAACTGCACTGGGACATCTACAGAGCGATAGATTTCAGCTCAGTACATGGAAATCTCCCTTTTTCTACACCATTGCCGGAGGCACTTGTAGACCAAAATAACCACATAGGTAACCATGGATGGAATCTTGTATTCAGAGGGGCTGCAGGGGTGAAGGTCTGTTGTCAGAATTTTCCGTTTTATCACTATGATTTCCTAGAGATGTCACTGGCTCACCAATTGGAAAAAAAAGCAGTGAAGTTTTAATATACATTCATTTGGACTACACAGACTTTTGAGTAGATGTCTTGGACAGTACGAACCTCTTCTGAGGTCTGTGACAGATATAGCAGTTAATTAGAATGAAAGAAATTGTTAATACTCCATAATTAGAGAGATGAGACCAAGATACGATGTAACATAGGAAAGTTTGCACCTGTAACACCTTTACATCACATTGTGCTATCATATATTCTAGCCTGCCTCTCATACAGAAAAGGAGACCTGATGGTATAATATGTTGCTTCAAATCAAGTGCTGATAAACCATGTCACCGCTAAGCCCAGATGTGCCACACACTCATGGCTGGGGGGAAAGAAAAAACAGCAGGGAAAAAAAAGCCCAAACAATTTTATAAATGTTCTATAGGGAGTCTGAATGNATATTTTTTAACACCACCCTTTAGGGAGGCATGTGCAGTGATCATTATCAGTCCATCCATACACAAAGCACACAAAGTCCCCCAAAAGTGTTGAGCTTAAATTGTCTTTCTTTATATAGAAATGTCATGATCTTCATGAATGAAACCTTTCTGCCTATTTATGTAAATGAAAAACATGGCCTAACACACACAGCACAAATATAAGTGTACTATTTGACATAATCTTGTAAGGAATTGCTGAAGCATATGCTAAAATTAATTCATCACCCCCCCTAGTTTATCACAAACTTGTGACTGTTTTGTTTGCACTCTGCACTTCATGGTCCATCTTTCTCAGGAAAACATATGTTACAAACCTCTGTAATTTCCTGCTCTTACCTTGCAGACTGTGCTTATAGAAAAGGAAAAAAAGTAAGAAAAAGAAAGCATTTTCTCCTTTCTTTTAAATGTAGCTCTTGTCTAAGTACTCAGACAGGCACTGTCAGCTCTGAAAATTCAAGATTAATCAAGCAATTAAGAATTGATATCTAGTGACTTATCATGACTGGAAATGAGAGATGCTGCATTCATTTTAGCTCTGCAAGAACCCAAAATAGCTAACCTGATTTTTATGGACAGCAAGATTTTCAATATTTGGGTAGAACAGTTATAATTCCTTCTATTAAAGTGGTTCCTTCAGAACCCCCATCTGTGTTCTGCACATTCCTTAGCAGAGGACCAGTCTGTACAGAGGGCCATGCTGGAAGAGCTGCGTACTTCAGAGTCACACCCTACCTTTACCTGAATGAGTCTAAAGGGTACAGAAATCCCAAGAGCGGAAGCCAAGATGAAGTTTTGCTTTCTCTCCCCCATGTGCCAGCACAGCATCGCACTGCACTGCTTGAATAAACAATCCAACTGAGCAGGAATTACACCACTTCAAAACTGCGGTTCCTTTAAAAATTAAAAAGAATGGCAAGCATTTCCATTCACATAATTATCAGCATTATGACCTCTCCTCACATCTCCTTCTCCAGCATCTAATTGTTGTGATGGTAGGGACTTCCCTGCTTCTCTTCCTTGAGAGTGGAGAGAGCCTTTGCAACTCGGCTGCAGTCATTTGCTTTCTTCTCCATGAGCTCAGAACTTCTTCAGGAATCAGAAAGACTTTATGGGTTGGATAAGCAACAACTCAGCACATTCCCTCTGTACACATTTACTTGGGGAATTATGGCATACATAATTGGACTTCTTATGGCAATTTGGATCTGAGCTTTCCTTATTGCCAAAATGCTTGATGCCTCTGAAAAAGAGAGGAGTAACTTCTTCTGCAGCGTTGATACCTCAGCAAGGCAGATGTGAGTCTGATTGATACCTGCACGAGAAATCAAAAATGAAAAGCAAAGTGCTGCAGAACCCAGTGCTGGTGACCCAGGAAGAAACTTTCTTTTTCCCTAAACTATAAGTAGCTCAGCAGCTCTTATTTACCCAGCTACTGGCTTCTTCCTGGACAACCTGATAGAAATAAGAGCACAAAAACCTGAATTCTGTTCCAAACTTCACCTCTTACGCTCTGCAGTCTTGGAACAGTCATTTAAGCTCCTGAGTCACCATTTTTTCCAGGCATGAAGCTGAAATGACATCCTGAGCCTTGAAAGAGCTTCTGAAATCTCTGATTTGAATAGTACGCATCAGTGCCAAAAGCACCATTACAGGCATTACAGCACTAATTCTCTCACAAGGGAGAGAAGCTCACTCTGCCATACATATTTTGGATACAATTACTACCCCTGGAAGTGCTCAGATATCATTGCACAAAACTGTAGGCAGATGAATCTTTCAGATAGGATAGAAATGAGAGGCCCTGTGAGTTATTAAAAGACAACATTTTGAAGAAGTCCTTTTTCATGTTCACCTGTTGCAATTTGGGTAATTATGTTCTAACGCCTTAAAGCAGGGTGGCTGACCTGCCTGGCCCTACCAGCTGTATATCCAAATCTTCATGTGGCCCAGAGCAATACAACACAACTCACATATTTCAAAAAGCTGAAGGAAAAGAGGAGCTCTAAGAGAGGTACATCAGCTAGTGAGAAAGATTTCCTCCTGGAACTGGAGCCCTCCCCTCCTGCTGAAACAGTCCTTCCCTCAGAGGCAGCTTCTCCTCAGTGTCACTTCCCATAGGAAGCTGCCTGGTATTGTCAGGGCACCATCACACTTTGTCCCCACGTGGCTGCATAGTGGCAGCTCTGGCATGCACAGATGTTGTGAACATTCACAGCTCGCAATACATTCCCGCAGTTTACAGGCGTAGTTATTAATAGTGAAGGACCTAGTGACATACTATTTACTAACAATAATCTGCATTTCTACTTTGTTATTAAGAAAGAAAAAACATTTCATCCTTCACAGTAAGTAGAGTCTGGCTTGTCTGAGAATCAAGCAAGAGGACACACTGAAGGTTACGGTTCTTCTCTTGGAGGTCAGTGGTGCACTCTGAGCTGCTCCTTTTTTCTTCATAAACTCTCAATGATAATTCACTGTGCATTGCAAATTTTGACCACCACAGAATCCTAAAACACAGGAAGAGCAGTATCTGAGCTTTCATTGATTTCCTGACATAGTAAAGAAGAGAAGCAGCATACGGTGGATTTTTTCACCATAGACACACAGTAAATTTTTCCAAACCCAAGATAAGCTGCCATTTCCAAATGGTGAAAGAAAGTGGTGGCAATTCCAAGCAGTCCCCAACATCTGACTAATTTTGCATTTCAGATGCCACTCTGACCCAGTGATGGTGTCAGCAGCCACTCTCTCCTGTCCCTCACATGGGCAGTCCTGTGCCAAGACATTGGTGTCTGATGAAGAAATTGCTCCAGATATCGTGGATGCAAAAGAGGGGAGCTTGTCCTGTGCCCATCTCTTCACAGGTGCTGGTGGCACCTGGGCCATGGTGCAGAGCTTTGAGGAGTGTCAGAGTCACCAGCCCCAGGGGTAGAAGACAGTCATGGTTGGGGATGTTCTGCACAGCTGTAGCTGCCCAGCCCCAGGGTGTCTGTGGTCTAGGGGTTACAGAGAAGCTGGTGGGGGCATGTGGGCACACAGGGGACAGGAAAAGAGCAGAGAGGATCTATGGCACTATCTGGTGGCTTCAGCCACTGCCTTCCCTAAATCCTTGTCTCATGGGGTGAGACAAGGCCAAGGGCTGAAAGAATGCCGAGCCATTCTTTCCAAGAGACAGCCCAACAGGAACAAGAGACCCCTGCCCTTGGCCCAGGCTCGCACACCTGTAGGGCACTCCTGGGTAGGGCAGCAGCACAAACAGGAGCCACGGTAACCATTTTTTTGGGGCGCTGTTCAGTCAAGCACTTCCCTTGATAAAGAACCAGCTCTAGCTGCATATTTAGAGATGATTTGTAGTAGAGACATCCCTGAGAAGGCTAAAGAAGAGAAGACAGAAATTATGAAGGAGAACACTTTGGACGTGTGTTTCACTGGTGTTATTCATCACAGTAAGTCTTGTTTGCAGATAAAGGCAAAATATAGTTTGTATATGCAAGAGCTTGTCCTCTGCAAAAAAAGATCAAATCAACAAACCTCTCAAGTGCACCCTAGTTTTTTACTTTCTCAAATGAGGATTTGCTGTAAAGCATTATGAAGGAGTCCATTTAAAGGGAATAGATGACCTCAGTGTCACTAACACCCTTTGTAGCAATGCACTCTCAGAACCACAGCTCATGTCTGGTGAAGAGGGCAAAGGATCCTAGTCCTAACACAGCACCTCCTTTAGAAGAAGGCAGGCAGTGCATTTCCACCTCACACCACTGTTTACTTTGATAACAGGTCTCCACTTCCCTGCAATCTTGACAATAGAAAAGCGTAATTCAACACCCAGGAATCAAAGGTTATACCACTATAACCAGGGAGCCTGCTCTGTGCGTAACAGCACCATGCTGGGGGAAGCAAGGAGAGCTGAGGCCCTTAGAGACACAGTTTTTCAGAGGAATCCATTCTCAGCATTCAGTTTAAAGCAAATATACAGGGTAAACACAATAAGCCAGTCAGTGCTTCTCACATTTGTGGAGATGGGCAAACTGATCCACAATCTTTTTTTTTTTTTTTTTTTTTTTTTCCCTAATTGCCAAACACTTAGAAATTAACACATTTCCTCTTGCTAGTAGCACTCATTTTTGCACCTATTGTCAGGGGCCACAGAGCCAGGTAAGACAAAAAGACCAAATGACAACAAAAAGATCAAATTACTGCCTTTTCCCTGAACAAATCTCTTCTACAAAGCAGCAATACAAATATTACATAAATTATATTCCATAGTCTCTCCTACTTGTGCCTTCAGGCATTTCCTCATACCACCTTAGAAAACTCCCTACCATTTAAAAACATCCCTGCTCTCACAGCCTTCTGCTTTATGCTTTTCCCTCTTATGCACACTGTTGCTGCCGTGGCTGCCCATGGTGCATGATCCTAAACAAATGATTTTAGATTGTGGCTTCGTAGCTCTAAATTTCTTTTTTCTCATGCAGCAGCCTTTTAGTCTTCCTCACAGGACCAGCCCAAAAGTCATTGACATCAACACAGCGACCCCCACCCTGATTTTTACAAATTTGGCACAGAGCACAAATCCCCACATTTGCCAGTATTTCTTAAGAATTTTTACTTTTTCACTTAATTGATTAGAACCTGGTGTGATTCTTCTAGTACTTAAACACTGACTGTTCTAGAATAGCATTTTCCATTCCAAATACTATTCTTTCTCTCATGTTTTATTTTAAACAGCTTCAGCTTTTCAATATATAGGATTGTTCAGGCATAAGTGTAAGACACATGCTACTTAAAAAGGTGACAGAAACACAAGACAAATCAACTCACTGCAAAGAGAGATCCTTGCCAGGAAATTTCTAGTAGCACCCAGTATTTTTGGCATTTATAAAATTTGAAAAACAAACCACAAAACCTAAGCATCATTATTTTGAAAGTTTTTACTTTTCATCTAATCCATCAGCATCTGCTGAATATTTTATTGCCATACTGCAACATATTTATAATTCATCTCATCATTTCTTCAAATTTGTCAAGGAAAGGAATTGTTATACCTGTACAATCCTCTGTAAATTCTTTTGTGAACACAAATATTTCCTCATCATATTTGTAAAATGTAAAACTTTTTGCCTCAAAAATATTTGTAATTGTTGTGATCACTTAAATTATAAATGGGTCTAATAAGCCATGCTGTCCATTCATTCATTGCCTTTTCTGAAATTAATTCCTCAGCACTGAAAAAAGACATTTTTCTGTAGTTAAAGAAGTCCAAATTGCATGTTCGAAATCTTCTCTAATAAAAAGTGCAAAGCAATAATTGGATTATCTCTTTAAACATAGTATAGGAAGGTTGGAGGCCCCAGAGACATTTTCCATAGCCTCTGTCTCTGATACATAGCAACATTACCTTCAGCTAGAGAGGGCTCTATGATCCAGGAGATCAATTTTAATTTGATCTTCTTTAAAGAGGTTTCTACAATTTCTCTCAAGTTACACTGCACATTCTTATTTTCAGTTGGTTCTGTTTGGTTGGTATTTTGGTGTTGTTTTTTAATATGAGATAAAACAGCCTCAGCTTTTTGATCTGCTGGTTTGGTCATATTATATGGATATTTAATGTAACTTCTTCCCTATCAGAACCAGAATATACATCAGCAGAAACAGGCAAGTTCCAGCTGACAGAGGAGAAAGAACTTGGATAGCAAATCAGTATTTAAAGCCTCCCTCCTCCTTTCTCCAGTCGTTCTAAGTTTCAGAAATGGTCTCCCAGGTTAATAATGTATGGTGGGAGGTAAAGGAGCTTTATACTCTACAGGAGCCAGTTAAAACAAAGGCAAACCTATTGACTTTTTTGTGGGGCAGAGGTACCATGCCTGATCCCACAGAGGCTCAAAATCCCAAGCGGTAACAACGCCCACCATTGCCAAGAAGAAAAGGAAAGTGGGGAGTTCCACCTGGACTTCTGCAGGCTGAAACTTGGCCCCAGACCTGCATGGCTTATGCAGCCCCAGCAAGGGAGTTTTCTCATTTCCCACCTTCTTGTTCTTCTTTATTGTTCTGAAATGGGCACTGTCACTGACACGTTGTCAGGAAGGGATATTTTCTCTGTGTTCCTTTTCTCTGCCTTTATCTCCGTCAGTGCATCCAGTCCTCACTGTATACTGTTGATATTGCTGAAGGGAAAGCATTTTCTTGGAGGCACTGATTTGAGTCATGGAGTAAAGTCACAGCAGGCATCTGTGACTACTTGATGGGATTAGCAGATTATGAGAAAGTGTGTTTGCTGTGGGGTTCCTGAGAAAGGGAAAACGGGCGGGTGGATGCTTGGATCCGGTTAAACTATGCATGAAATCCTGATGGCCATTTTGGCAACGCCACAAGCACAGGATCATATGAGCAGATGCAGGCCAGGATCAGAGCATTAAGCCAGCAAGCAAGGAAGTCTCTGGATTGTCCTACCATTTGCAGAGGATCGAGAGTTAAGTATTTCAGCCGGGGAAGGTGAGAGAAACCTTCACATATTGCCCATTCCCAAGATAAGTGCTTGACAAAAGCAGTTCTTTTGCATCAAACAATTCTGCAGCAAAATAGCTTTGCTGCATCAATGCAGACTGAGCCCAGAGGGATTTTAGCAGATAGATTCTATTGTTAATGAAGGGCAGTTTAGAAGGGGCAGGAGTTCACAAATCACTCGTGGTTGTGCTCTGAAGTCACTGTGGATCTCTGCATGTATCTGCATCTCATCTGGGCCTAAGAAAGTAGCTCTGCCATACAAAAAGATGTCTGGTCCACATAGGGTCAGATATCTTCCCTGTTAGATATTCTCATACAATGTATCAGAGGATTCTTCTAGAGTTCCTTGCTTCTTAGGTGTCTGCAGAATGAGGAAAAGGAGAAAAAAGAAACAGAGGAAAATTATTCAAAAGATCATGAATTAATTCTTCATAAGCAGACACTGACGTTTATTCTGTTAGAAATGGCTGCAAGTGATCTGCTGAAACAGAAGCCACTACAGTGAGAAATGCTGCTCCACCAAAGATGAACATGACTAATCCAGCCCAAGGGATAAAGATGTCTCATTTACTAGTCATTCTTCCCCAAAAAACCTGTCAGGCAGAGAGGGGAGGGAAAATTGGACTCAGTAAGAAAATAAATCACTTTGGATTCTGTGAAGGAGGAATTCCCTGACCTCCTCAATCCTGTTTCTTCAACAGTTGAGTCTATTCCTCATGACCGTTCCTTGTGTAGACAAGGCGCTGACAGACTGATATTTTAAGTGCTGTGTGGCACAGGCCTGCTGTAAGGAAGGTTACACAGCAAGTAGCTAAAATGCCACTGGTTGAACTAAGCCCTACCTACAATAGCATTTTCTCTGCTGCCACCACCAAAGGGAAACATTACAAAAGTGCTGAGTGGAGGCACCCCCAAAGCATGCAGGATTAACCCCTTGCTATCCAAACTGGCCAATGGTCCAGAGTAACAGCATGTAAATGCTCCTTTCATAGGCCTTCTGCCCTGCTTCTCTTTACAACGCTCCCTTAATCCTGCAGCAAGGGTTGGGCTGGACCATATGATGGAGAGTCAGCCACTGTTCAGCAATCTCAGCTACCACTCACAGGCTAAACCCACTGACCTACAAGTCTCACTCTTATGGAAAACACCCTCTTACATTCTGGCAAAGACAGCTGGAGGACAAGTGTCTCAAGTGGTCACAGCCCAGGATGACTGAGGGAAGCTGATCAAGGTGCTTGCAGCCATAGTGGATAGTGCAAACTCTGCAGTGCTGAGTTCATGGGACCCTGCCACTCACACTCTGCTTCCTCCAGACCAGCAAAACAACACTTGGAGTTGTCTGCTCTCAGTCACACACAGATGCTCGTCTGCTGTTGCTTTGCTGCTGCTCTGTTTTACAGACCCTCTGTCCATCCAAACAGTGGTTGAATGGTGTGGGCCACACTCAAGCAACTAGCACAGCCCAGACAGCTCCCTGGTAGGGAAAAACCCCACACAAACTTCATCTTACCATCCAGACTGAATAATTTCAGAGAGGGCAGCTGGTACAGGTATACAGAAGAATAAACAGGATCACAAAGAGGGATCCTATCCAAATAATTCAGCAAAACACAAATGCAGGGATGCCATCTTTTCCAGTGCATCATATAAGACAAGCCTATATAGAACAACCCATCCTTTCCCTCAATAACCAGGAACCTGCCACTGCTTTTGGTACCACCACCATGGTGTTGTCACAGCAGTAATTGCAGGAGGCCAGTGGCCATGGGACCAGACCACGTAACAAGCAGCTCTGATACAAAGGGAGCTACTTGATTTTGGACCACCTTTTCCTAAAAGGTGGGAGTTGTAAAAATGTCTTGGACACTGGAAAATACTGTCCTTCACAAAAGAGAGGGCTGGTGCAACCAGAAGAACTCTCCCCAATAGAACATTAATGGGAGAAAGCAGCAGATGTTTTCCAGAAATGTTTTCTAGCATTGGAAGAGGATTTTTTTAAAGCAGATAAGAGGTCTGGAGAAGAAAAGAAAAATTAGATTTTGAGGACAGGAACAAAATATTTCCTGGGGTGCCTGATGCAAGTTTTGTCCACATAAAACAGCTGATACTTGCCAAAGGCAGGGTAGAAGGTGGTGTGGGCCACTGATCTGCTTCATCTGGCCCCCAGAACTAATTTACACCTGCATATTCCTAGTTGCCTCTATTTTCACTATAAGTGAATTTAGTTCCTTGTCTCTCACTCATAATTCTCAGCCCAACAAGAAGATCCAAGTTCAAAACATACCCACAACTGCCTTTTCTTGAGCACCAGAGCTGGCAGCAGAGATTGTATAAGCTCAGTCTCTGCTCAAACCACCTTAGCTTCTGCTACCATGAAATGGCTCTCAGGTGCTTAATGCTGGTGAGAGAAAAGTTGTGTTCAGGGTCTGCTGCTGGTGCACAGATTCCTTCAGCACAGAAGATGTCTCAGCTGTCTAAATAATCTGGAAAGGGCAATAACAGGACCAGCACCTCCCCAACTCTTCATGAATGCCCATCTTGTTCAGAGGGAGCAGTGATGCCAAACCCCTCAGTGCCTTTCAGCCGACATCATACAACAAAGCATCTGCACAAAACTGTGAGTGCCAGAACTAGCAGAACTGCAGGAGCCAGGGTTCTGCTAGAAGAGGGAAGATAGGTTACATGTGCAGCCCAGCTGGTGAGTGCATGCCACATCCTGTTTTCCCTTTTTGGTGGGACTGGAAACACATTTACTGCCTGCTAGATCATAAGATTGTGTGGGCTTTCATTCCCCAGGTGCCCAGGGCATATGGGAACTTTCCATGAACACAGCCCTGGCCCTCACCTTCCCTGGAGCATTATTTCTGTGTGATGGGTTGTTTGTGTTGTTCTTGAGGCTAGAATAGACATCAACTTGCTGCACATCCAGGCTCTGCACAGAGAAGAGAGAAGAAAGTAGGGGTCAAATAAAACACTTAGGTTTAAGATAACTAATTACCCGCTGTCATGCCTGACACTTTTTAGGAACCCCTGCCATCTCCAAAATTTTGAAGTTCCTAACCTTAACTTGGGCAAGCAGAAAATACTTTTCCCCAAAATCCTTACAGTGCAGCTGCATCATCTTTTTTTCAGGCTTATGGAGACAGGCCTTGATGTTACCTACCCTGTGTAAGGCAGTGGAGAAGAATGCCAATGCTCGTGCCTCCCTCTGCTCCAAAATTTTCCCAGAATACAAAATTGTGCATCAGGGGGGGACCACAGGTAAGAGGAAGTGCTCTGCACCACCTGTTTAGGTGCCTGACAACCACAAGCTCTTGTTCATTATTATTCTGGGAACACAAAGGTGAGAAAATGGAAGAAGCTGGGGGTCCTGAAGCACAGAGGCTGTCAAAAATGAACACAATTTCTGTTTATTGTCTTTTGGGTTTTTTTTTCCCCAGTCAGAATTCTCCTTTCTTGTTTGAGTGAGCAAAGAATAATAAAAAAATCCACATGCTCCCAGGCCTTCAAACATTTCCATGGTCCCACTCAGCCACACAGAGAAATACACATATGCCCTACATGCACATGCACCCGTTGTCCCCCAGGTAATTGTGTCACAGGAGACGCATGTCAGTTTGAGTGATATTCCAGATCTGCCTGAAGGATCAAACATAACAATCATGATGATTTTTCTATGTGTGTTTCAAGGATGACAGCAGGTGGCCAAGGTGGCTGTTTCTCTGGCAACAGGAAGATGGGAGGAGCTCCAGCAGCAAGAGGGGCAGATGGTATTAGTGGAGAGAGTGAGGAGCCCTGTAATGCAGTGAGAAGGATGAGGAAAAAACTTGGAGGTTTCACTGGGGGCTGCCAATCACTTGAACCCTCATAATTTCATGTGGAGTTGCAAACACTCAGCATCTTTAAGGATCATGGCCAGCAGGACAGTATTTGAACTGGCCCAGAGCAGAAAAGCAGAAAAGAGCAGAAAAGAAGCATTGGGGAGTGGGCCTTGGAATAAACAGGCACTTAGATAGGAGTTGGCCACAATGAATGGGGCACCACATGGCTCTCACATTCCCACTGCTACTCTGGAAACAGTCAAATTATTTCACCTGTCTGCTTCCTGCTCTCAAAAACCTGCTTTGCCTACTCAGACATCCCCATGATTCACATGTGTACATAGAAAATTCTATTTCTCCACACTCACTTTCAATTCTCTTTGTGATTCTCACAGCGAGGACTTGTCTTGTGTGCTGAGCTTCCAGAAGCCTGGCTCCATGACCCCTTGGCAGCACCTTTCTCTACTCCAGACTGAAGCCACTTGCAAGCAAGGTGTTTAACCTCCAGAAAAGATTCCCTCCCCTCCACATGCCTTCTTCCCATGGAGGCTGTTAACAATGCTGGTCCTTTTCCAGTCAGCTGGAGAGCTGGTGTCTCCAACCACCATTTACAAGTTAATTACTTGGTCACTGATCACCTGCAACTGTCACAGTGGAGGCACACAAGCCGCTCTCTTCCCTCCTGATAGATGCATTCCTATCCCTGAGCAGCCTTCTGTCTCCCTCACACCTGGAAAAGCTTCTGTGCTCTGGAACCTGATTGTCCCTGCACTGCAGGAGTTCTGTTTGCTGCTCAAAAAAGCTTGTTTGAAGTGTAAAGCAGATAATGCAAGTCCGTCATATTGTTATTTCCAAGCTGCTCGTTAACTAAGCAGCTAAGAAGGAAGTTAGAGGATATACAGGTTTGGTTCTGGACAGTGCAGTGAGGTACAGCTACTCTACAGCTGCAGGAGGGCAGAGAGGTCAAGAAAGGCAGTATAGAGAGAACAGAATGGGCTCCCAGCTGCCCCATTATTATCAGGATTTTTGCTACGTTGTATGCTTTTCACTGCATACAGCCACCCCCAGGGACCACAAAGTAAATAGTGACACCTGGAAGAGCAACTGGGGAAAGTATTTGCTCCCAGGACAAATTGTTCAGCAGGACAGCTTTGCAAAAGGTGTGTTAGGACCCTTCCCATACCAGGGATGAGCCTTGATACCATGTAGGATAACACAGAGCATTTAATGAGCTGCGCCAGCCAGTTCCAACAGCATCTGTTACTTTGATGTCCAGTGCTGCCTCCTCTTGCTTCTGCTCCCAGCTTCAGACCTGAAAGGATACTGTGCTTCCCTGGATTCACTTTGCTCCAGACTCCAACCTCTTGCTTTCCCACCCAGATAGCATCCTGTCCAGCCCCTGATCTCTGACCTCCTTTTTATCTCATCACTGGGAGTCACTTCTCACTTGTCCTTCCTTTTTTTCCTTGCCTTAGATTACCCCAGTGCTGATCACAGATTTTTTCCCTCCCCATGAACTAAGCACTGAGTTCAACACGCACCAATAGATTTTCACAACTCACCTGGATTCAAACACAGTTTGCAGGGCTGAGTTTATACCATGCAGAGCCCTAACAAAATTCAGCTGTGGAGCACCAGAGTTATCAGTCCAAGAAAATCAGGTCTGTCAACCTTTCTATTCCTTTCATCTGTCCTGAGAGCCCATCCAATGCAGGTTTCCATGCCAGGGCTCTCACCCTCTCTCCTCCCCTGCCCATTATGCCTTGCAGGGCTGTGCTCACTTCTCTCCACATCACAGCCCTGCTCTTAGCCTGTGCCTTGTCTGGAGCTGGAGTAGCTGCTTCAAGCAGCAGTTGATCAACAACAGAGGAAACTCCCATGGGCAGACTCATACCCTCAGCACACAAGAGAGGGTCCCAGGCTGTTTGCAGCCTTGCCAAAGAAGGCCAAGTCACCTGCCCTGCATACCGGGCTGGCCAGGAGCCCTGCACAACTGGTGTGTGGTTAAGAGGCTTCACAGGAAGGCTGCTTGGGCCAGATCCATAGGGCTTGTGCAAGCACAAGGGCCCAGCCAGCTCCTGGGATTGCCTGTGCCTAAGGCTGGCTCTGCTGGCTTGTTGTATTAGCCTTGGTGGAGTCTGAACAGAATAACATGATGAAACATGTAATTAAGATGCAGCTAAGGATGCATGACGAGGCCAACTGAGCGAGAAATGGATTCTTTTTTTTTGTCTTCTTGCAGAAATCATCCACTTCAGAAGGAAACTACCCATTTGGATTTTTATAAGCCTGAATTAAAAAGAAATTACTTGATACAAATGAAAAGGTTTATAACCTGCAACCTACTTTACCCAAAGCACTGTCTTTTGCCCAGAATAAACATATCATATACAATACATAGTGCTCTCTTTTAAACTACTACTCCAAAAATTAAACGGCCACAAAATGGTGCCCTGCCAGATGGCACTGTGGGTGCCACCCAGAGTAAGAATGGGAAGGGGCAAGCCCATCCTCTTATAGGTATCTGCTCCCAATCAGGTCTCCTGCCTCCTTGGCAGAGCCTTGCTCCTCTCCATAGTACATTTTCCAGAGCTTTGCTTTGTTTAGTTTAAATGATTAGTGCAGCAGAGCTCACAGGTTTTCCTTGGAGAGACTTTTCCAGCTCTTATAGACGTCACAGACAGAAAGGTTTCCTAATATTCAGGCAACATCCTTCTATACTCACTTTATTCCTCCTTGTTGGTCCCACAGATCACAAGGGGAAAAAAACCCTTCCTTTCCCTTCTTAGTGGAGCAGCCATCCCATGGGAGTAAAAGGAGAAAAAGGAATCCATTTAAAATGGAGCTGGACAGGTTGTAAATGGGATTAGGAGTCATGGTTACTTGAGGTAGCAGAGGTCTAGGCCTGACATTTCAGGGGAGCCACTTCAATGCTACCGCCTATGACACTGCAGCTACTGGACTCAAGGAGTGGGAGCAATTAGTATTCCTAAGTTAGGGAAATGGAAAAGGAGATCTTATACATTGAAAAGAGAAATGCTTTAAAAAATAAACTCCCGTTACTTTCTCTCTGCTCATTTCCCCCTGCTAGCTAGTGTGCCTGCTCAGAACTGCAGTAGTCTGTGACACTGGCACCAGTGAACATGCCACAGCAGAAACTCAAAACAGCTGGGGGTTGTTCAGGGGATCATTTCTCTGCCCCCTTCCTGAACCATCAGTCTCCAGCTGGGAAGGGCATGTCCTAGTGACCCTGCAGCACAAAGAGGGGCTTACTTCCTTCTGAACTCTTGGAGACCCTTCTACCTCTTCCACCAGGAACCCTCCCTGGCCCCACACTTGCTGTTCTGTGCTGCTGGCAGAGGGAAAGGTGTTGCTCAGCAGGGCATGGGGCAAGACATGGGCACTGAGGAGGCCAAGACTGGGACCAGGATGGAGATACCCCCAGTCGTGAGAGAAGCTAAGCAGGGCAAGGTCACCAAGATCAGGCTGGTATGAAGGTATTGCTTGTGTTTCACATCATGATACTGGCATTGTCTGTACCATGGCAGGGAAAGGAAGGGTTGTACTGTGATGGACAAAAGAGATGAAGGGTGATTCTGGTACTCACATCATAGACAGGAGGTGGTGGTGGGCTGGCTGAAGGGAGCTGTGTTTCCACCTCTGGTCTCAGGATATTTGGCTGGTTCCTTTCAGGGCACAACACCTGCTCAGGACAAGACACCAAATGACACATTTGGAGAAAACCACATGCCGCCAAAGCTAAAATGAACACCAATGTCATATCAAAGCCAGCTGTTCACACACCTCCTGAACGCTTCCACAAGAAAGAGTGGTGGCAGTGTCTGCACAACACGTTGGTTACTTTCCTCACTGCATGGTTAAGTGTAGAATCCAGTGACTTACACTGGAGCAGTTGAAAGGAGAACTGAGCTCTGTGTGTACATATAAAGCACTTTCACCACTGAAACCTTACTGGCTGAAGGGTGTAAGTTCTGAGCAGCACAAAACAATGCTATTGGACAGGGAGTAAAGGAATGCACTGGTCATAGTGCAGAGAGGAATTTCGGAGAGGCAAAATGCAATTATTTTTATCAGGATTTGGCAGAGAAGATTTTCCTAGTACACAGAGTTTACAGAAGAGCACCAGACAATCATTAATGGTTGTATATAATGACATATAGTCAGTGATACATTAATGTACAAGTCCAGCATGGAGTTGAATGAAGAAGGTCCCTTAGTCTGAAATGTTTCTTGCATCAGATGAGTTCTCCTTGAACACATTCCATTCACACACAGAGAAGGGTTAGCCCTGCTCAGCAAGCAAGAGAAGAGGCAGAAAAGGTAGAAGGCTTTGCTAAGTATCTCTGCTCTAATTCAGAAAGAAGTGGGATGATTATATTCACATCACATGAAAATGACAAACTGCTTTCCAGTCCATTAGTAACTAAGGAGGATGCTAAATAGCTTCTCTTAAAGATAAACATTTTTAACCCAGCAGGTCTGAGCAAGCTGTGGTGAGAAATATGGGCTGTGTTCTGCAGGAGGGCAAATGTAATGACTGCACAATCTCTTCAGAGCCCAAGGAGAGGCCATAAGTCTGAGATTTGCTGGCCCGCCTCAAAACCCATAGATGCCAATTGGTGAGTCATGACAGTGCCTCCCCTCCTCACCGCCCCACAGAGACACTGTCTAGGCAAACAGAGATGGGGGCCTGTCTCCAGCTGACTTCCTTTGCCTCTTACACTCCCTCCCCCACATTAGACTGCCTGCAAGGTAAGTCTTACAAGATTAGCTGGGCTGCCAGCTGCTGCCATTCTGTTTTCACAACCTCTCTGACTGTGTGTGCTGAAGTCTGATGCTCCTTGGAGTCGAAGGAGTACAGGAAGCACAGCCTCCACATAAAAAAGCAGGCAGAGAGTCTGATGTGGTGGTGGCAGAGAGCAGCTTCAAGGAGTTATGAGACATCCTCTACCCAGAAAACAATAATCCCAAATTCCATTCTAAAAGATGAAAGGGTATTTTTAAGCCAGCATTGAGATCTCTAGAAGAATGCAGATGATGCTATTGGAACACCTCAGGGTGGCAAGGTGGTACTAGAAGCAGTAGGTTTTCCCCAAACAACAGGGATTCCAATATCATGACTCCAGAGGTGTTTCCACAGGGTCCATCTCATCCAGATCTTCCAGCTCTGCTTTTGGCTTTTCTTCTCCCACTCTCCAAGTCCTTTCTTCCTCACTCCCTTTACTCTCAGCTTCCCTGATTCCACTTCCTTACCCAGCTGGTTCCAACCTGGGACACTAGTCTGCTCACCCAACGGGGTCTGTCAATCTGCTCTTAAGACTCTCCTAGTGCTTCCTCATTCCAGATTCCAGTCCCAGTTTCCCCCGAAGCTCATTCTTCAAGCCTCACAGAATCACTGCTGATGAAAGATGTCCCTGGAGATTGTATAGTCCTATCCTTGTCCCTCTTTTTTTTTTTCTTTTCCCCCAGTTATTTGTAATTTTCACACAGGCTTCTTTGGGATCCTTGTCCTGACCTTCCCCTCTCACTCTGTCTCTGCCAAACAAATGCCCAAGGCTTTGGTCCCCATCCTTATCACAGTACAGTTTTTCTTCCATGGTGCCCGAGCTCAGGAATGCAGCTGCAGTCTCCTTGAAACAGAGTAACCTCCATTTTGAAAGAGGATTAGAAATAAGGCAAGTCCTTTCTTATTTCTTACAAAGGGTTGTAACAGATTTGCTCAGGTGCAGAGGCCATTACTTGTCTAACTGACCCCTTCACATGGGTTTTAGACAACTGAACTGGTAAATGGACAAAAGCCATGACTGAATATGCACAAACTACAATCTTCCAAAATCCCATCAAAAGGCTACTTCACCTTGAATATTCTCAGGGCGAGCACACTGCTAGTGTGACTTCTTGCCCTGTGTCAAATCCTTGCTCTAAAGCAGAGTATGCTGTAGTCAAAATTATTGCCAGAATTTCTTTAATGGGCAAGTCACTCACTTGTTTTCTCTTTTCTGTAATCTTTTCTTCCCAGAAAAACTGAACTTAAGAAAATAAACTGGATCAGACACTCAGCATGGAAAATTTTAGCATGGAGACTTCCAATTCAGCCAAGCTAGAAGCAAATGGAATTAATTTCTAGAATGGGTTAGGTATTGTTTTTTCTTTGGTTATTACTTGCCTTTCTTTTCCACAGAAGCAGAGCTGTTGTGGTGATGCTCAGTACAACAAGAAGAACAGTAAGGGTAACGAGGATTTCCCAGCCATATGAGGTATTTATATATCCTGTATCTGTAAGAAAGAAGGCAAAAGGTTCACAATGTGAGTGGAAGTTACAACCCTACTGTATTTTTAGCCCTGGAAAAAGCATTGAGAAAACTAAAATACTGGAGTGCAGAATATGGTGCAGAAATGCACACACACTTCAAAACCAAAACATACACTCACTGAACAGAGAGCAGGGTGCAGCTGCAGAATCACACAGAAGATGCAGGGTATAAGCAGTTCCACTTCACAGAGGGAGGTTGCATAACTATGAGAGACAAGAAATTTGGTAGATAGAGGCTGGCAAAGGTCTTTTGTGATAGGAGCAGAAAGACAAATGGTGGAATGCACGCAGGCCACATGAGCTGGGAGGATGGGTACTGTAGGCATCCTCTGACTACTATAGCAAAGCTACTTCATCACAGGTCTTTGCATTTACATTAACAAGTTCTTCATATCCAACAGTCAGTAATGCACATACAACCAGTCAGCAGCAGGCACATCCTTATCACTTTTATTTAATGTTCCTCTTATGTTGCATCAAGCTTTCCACTGCTTTCTGGTGTGCTAATTAACAGACCAACTCCTTGTACCAAATGGGAAAGAGGCAGGTATGTCGCTGAGGCCATAACCTGTTCGTGAATCCCTAAAACTGAGCATGCTAAACCTGTATATGTGATTACAGCAAGCATCCTAACAACTGACTTCATCAGCTGCCTCTGTCACATTGCTGAAGGAAAAGTCACACTGTCTCCTGAACACTGACACCTAAAAGCACCGTATGATCCAGTGCCCAGATTCCCTGGATAGATTCTGATTCCCAGGAGGCTGTGGCAGGGCAGATTTAAATTACTGCCTCTTCATGTCCCCATCTATGCATTGGGAATAGCAGCACAGGTCACCTGTCCCAAGTGCATTCAGCCCTGATGGCAGTTAATATTGGGCATTAAGCATTATGCATACCTGACTTCATAGCATGTGTGGATAGAGAAAAAGAAGAGCAAAGATCAAGTTTTCATAGCCAGATCCAGCTGATTTTTAAGCTCCTGTCATTCCCTTTTAGCTGTTCACTTACCTCTAACAAGGACAAACACTCCCTTTCCCATTTTTTGGATATCATTCCATTTGACCTTGCAGTAGTACGTGCCAGTAGAAGAGGTGTTTTCAAGTGGCATGATTCTGTAGTCATAAGATAAGGTAGCAGTTTTATTCTCTTCTCCAGAAGGAATGGCTACATTTTCCAACCTACTATAGATAGATGTCTTCTGATCCAGTGAATTAACCCGGTAATAGCAGATTGAAAATTTGGTGTATTTCGGCATGTAAGGGAAGATGACTTTACAGGGGATGAATGTTCCTTCCTTGAGCAGGGCAACCTGGATTGGAGGTTTCTGCTGTACATCGACTTTCCCCCCTGTAAGGATAATAATTGTTAGCAGTCACCTAACCTCACTTTCAGTGAAGAGAGAATGGCTGCCCCGAAGACAGGATAATTCTGAAAATAACCACACATCAGGAAGCACACCTGTAGCATATAGTGTTGGCCCTCATCAGAAGCTGACTGATTGAGAGCATGTGCCCTGTGTGATCTGCCACATCTCTTGGGTAATTGCTGTCTGATCCACAATAGCCTGATGCATTCACAAACTTCCCCTTTTCTCTTGTGAGCTCCTCCATAAAACACCAGCATACAGAAAGACAGGAAATGAAGCAGGAAGTGAACTGATTTTGCAGTGGTGTATGGAAGTATTTACAGCAGGTGAATAGAAAGTGATTTTCCAAGAAAAATGCTAGCTGGACATCTCCTGAAACTGCCAAGGTATAAACCCCGCTTGGGAGTCTACACATGGCTGGGCTGTGTGATGGCTCTGTGGCAGTAAAGGTGTTCTACACAAGCAGGTGTTATCAGTGGGACTGTTTATTTCTGAAAAGCAAATGAGGAAGGAAATTGCATATTCCATATAGGGGCCAGCACAAGGGCCATGAGAAATAAGTCACAGCTTAATCACTCCAAACGGTTACTGCTCTAAAACGGGAGCAAAGCACAAACCTCAACGTTAACTATGGGATCTATCTGAAGATGACTGCAGATCTTAAGTATTTATAGATGACAGTATCTTAAGCAGAGATAATAGAGCATGCCCTTCACATGCTTCCTCCCAATACATACAAGGCAGTTTAAAGTGATGTATCACTGTAACTCAATAGACAATGATGTCAGAAGTTAAAAGAGATGGGGAACCACACAATTCACTCCCTATTTTGTTTAATAAAAAGGAAAAAAAAAACCAACTAAGAGTGAGCAACAGGCTAGTAGGGAGACTGGGATAAGGAGATTTCTTTGGTTCCCAGACAAATCTGGGTTCAATATCAGGCAGTCTCTGGATCTATTTATTTGCCAGCTGATAGAACACCACATGTAAAGCAACTTAAGAGGAGGCTATTTGAGAAAGGGAACTGGAAACTCGCAAGTCTTCTCACAAAATGAAGGATTCTTTCTAAAGAGACATGAAAAGAGAAGAGGGGAAAAAAGGGTAGACAGAGAAAGTAGGGGATGGGCAGGCTTTTCCATTTATGCTTTTGATAGGATCCCCTGGAGTTCTGCATCTATGAACAGGCTCATAACAAGGTATTAAAGCTGTCCCAGAGCACAGCCAGGCTTGCTTTTCTGTCACCATGGACTAACGCTGCATCACAAAAGCAGCATCACCTCGGCACAGCAGGAGCCGGCATTGGAAAAGGCAACTCAGACTTAGCACTGTTGAATGCTGAGCACTAAGGATTATGGTGGGGGACAACAATGGAGAGAGGGCACAGCTACTGCCCAGAAAGGACTGTTGGGAAGTACCATATGTTAAGGAAAATTTTCTACAGATCACATAGCCAGGGACAACAGCCTGACAGTAAGGAAGCGCTTAAATTACAACACCAGAGAAAGGTTCTTAACTAACTGTAAAAGCAACTGAGATACAGTAGTCTTCAGGGACAGGCTCAGTTCTGTGTACAGTAGTTACAATATTATGGAAAGGTGGTAACAAAATCCTGCAGACACTGTGGGAGTGATAACCCAAGTGATTTATTCTGGGCCATATTTTTCAAAATTATTCATCATCCTTCTCCTCATCTCTACATAGCAGAACATACATTAATTTAGTTTCTATATAAGACACAGCTAAGCACTACTGTAACAAAAGAGAGGAGAGATCTATCTTCTTCTATTATCCCAGAAGCCACTAGGTTGAAAAGAACATACCAAGGAAAAAGCCAAGCCATTTTATTTAGGTTATCTAACTCTTCTCCCATGTTTCCTGTTTCTTGAGGATTCACTCTCTTAGCTTTGCAATGTTTAAAAGACAGAAATAGCAGCAGTATGCAAATTCCTAGAGGGGATCTCTGGAATTTAGCAAAAGATAGCAGCTGGAAATGCTCTAATATAAAGAACATGAGACTAAACAAAAGGAATTAAAAAGAAAATATTTGTTTACCTCCACACTGAAGCAACCAAAGAAACAGGAAGATGACTTTTAGATTAGGGATCATGACAAGGGGCCAAAGGCTGTAAGAATGCAAACAGACATGAAGATCCAAAAGGCAAAGGAGATGGGGGTTTGTCAGGTATTTTCACACCAGGGCAGCTGGTTGATCCCCTCTTCTTTGCAAAGGGACAGGCGGGATGTACACACACTGCATTTGGCAAGCAGTTCCTGGCAGATGCAAGCTCTTCTGCTTTTCGGTCAGACTCCTCCCCACACCAGGGTTGACTTCTCTGTACTACAGTGATGGTGTCAGATCTACCAGCGGGTGTCCAAAGACTAGACCGCAAGCACTTTAACACACAGAGCTTTGCTTCCTGATGACTATAAAATATCACATGCATTTGAAACAAATTTTGTCACCTTCCAAAGTGACATGAAAACTCAAGCATGGGATCACCTGTTTTGTCTTCAATACAGAAAACCAGTACACAAGAGCAGTCAGTACAGAGCAATGACTCTGCTGTACCACTGACTCCACAAAATGGCCCTCCACAGCCAACTTCTCTACTAGGTCCCTTCAGAGGAAGGCACTCAAATTCACAATGTGAGAACAACCAGACGGCAAATTCATCCTGAACAGCTGGGCTGTTTCAGATCCACACCGTGCTGGCTCTGAATCAGCTTCGCAATGCAGGCAAGCTTTAAGTAATCTATTGTAGGCAAATCTAAAAAGAGCCCTTTGAAGAAGAAAAAACACGTTTTGTGGGAGGCTCCTGCCGCCTATACTCATGAAGTGTCTTTGATTTTCAATTAATGCTTGTTTTTAGCTAAGACATCTGCAATGCAACAGCTGAGCAGCATCTGACACATAAAAACTCTGGTGGCTGAGAGGTCTTCACTTCTCTTTAGGCAGCTTCCTCCTTTTGCACTTCTTGTGAGACAATTGCACTGTCCACAAGAAAGCACTTTGCTGCAACTTCAAGGGGGCCCACTCACATGGGATGCTGGGCTGCAGACACTGGTGGAGGATGGCCATGTGGGGAAATACCTAAGGCAGCAGATGAGCCTGTAAGCTTCATGCATTCAAAAGCACTATCAGTTGTTTTATCCCTCTGGACTCTGTACGAACAAGGTTTTCTCCAAGTAACCTTTGGTTTTACAGCATTTTTCCTCCTGTTCAGTCTGGGATAGGTCCCCAGGAGGAAGGGGTCTTGACACAGGGGAAGGCATGCAGCTGCATAATACCCAGGGATGGCTCCAGTACCTTGCTGAGAGCCCTGACAGTTGGGGAGAGGAGAAAGTGGTTTTGCAAGGCTGGGGCAGCAGCTGCACTCCTCCGGGGAAGGTTTAGCTCAGATTAGCCAAAACCAACTCCTCTCCCCGAGACATAATGATGTGAGCTGCACAGGGCTGGTCTCAGATGGAAATAACTCCTCACAGGTCTTAATGCTGAGCAGCAAGGACAATCAAATGCAGTAACAAGACACTTGGGGCCCACTTGGTATTTCAGATATGGAGGTACAGATCAGGCAGCATCTGGGGTCACAACAGAAGCCTTTCTCAGGCCTGAACAGCATCTCAGGGTAGTTGGAGGGAAAAGCAGAGGCTTACTACCTTTCTGTGGAAGAACTCCACTGAATAGTGAGGGCTTCCTCAGCTCTTATATCATGCTCATCCCCATGGTAGCACACAGCTTTGTAATTTCCAGTATTGATGTATTTCTAGAGGACAGAACATGCTGCTCCCGCCAGTGATGTGTTTTAACTGTTATCAGCATTTATCTGCTTCAGGAATCCAGAGTGATAAGTGGATTAAGTTCGGTATGTTTGTAGGGCTGCTAGGTCAACATCATCTCTCCATCCTTTCTGTTCTCTTCCTATAAACAACCCTGTTGCCACTCGAAATGCCAAGTCCTAGAAATATCACTGTCTGGAATTAAAAAAAAAATATATAGAAAAAATCTACCATTTCAAAAGAGATCACACATGAGATCCAGCTGTGGGATTAAAGGCACAGTCAGGCCAGAAATACATTCACTGCTGGGATTTGCTATGGTAGAGCTCACTGAAAAGAAATAGCTTTGAAACGACTACCCAGCAGCTATTAAATGCGAGGCAGGATGACATTCTGTTCCCTAGAGACTAGAGGGAGCCCAAATCTTTGAATGTTAAATTCTACTTCAATTTGGTCTGGGGATTCTGAAATGAGTTTTAACCTTGGAGACATCAATGGGAGGAAGATGAGGAAAAGCTGGCGAGTTGCTATTACCAGCCTGTAGCAGGACTGAACTGATTGCCCCAAAACTTAGGTGGAACTAACCAGGATACCAGTACCAAAGCAAATAAATTAAAAAGCTCTGAAGGAATAGGTCATTGTATGACATTCACTCATGCATTATACAGTACATTGGTGCATGTGAGCCAGTCCTTGCAGCATGATGAAGAGGGAATTTGCCTGGCCAGTTGTAACCCCACCACAGCACTGACTGGCCAGGATCTGTATGGCTTGGTCCTTTCTTTGATGCAGTGAATACTGACACTTCCTGAAATTAAATACAGGTTTGGGATAGATTCAAGCCAGTTTCTACCTGTAGCTGGAAAGTGGCTGTAATTTCACTGAAGCTCTTTAAAAAGCCCACTATAGTGGCCAGCATTCCCAAGGAAGAAAAGCACATCGTTCTGGCACAAACAGCAAGTTTGGGCAAGTGCTGCACCTACCAGAAGTGCCTGTTCACAGCTGTGTCCAATGTACACCCACAAGTCAAGGCACACACGCGCGCGCGTGCATGCACATGCACAAGCCCACACATCACATATACCCCCACAGTCAACTCCAGGGAAAGCATTAATTCAAACAAAAGGGCTGCTGCTAGCAGCAAAAGCGTTGGGGAAAAAAAAAAAAAAAAAAAAAAAAAAAAAAAAAAGCATTGCAAAAGCAATGCTGCAGAGACCACAACAAAGCCTCTTTATTGCTGAAGCGTTTAACACCACAACCATCCAAAAGAGAAACAACACTTGGCGCACAGAAGAGCTGCAGCAACTCAACGAGCCTGATTGCACAGAGCGTTTCAGAGCATTTCCCAGCATGGCAGCTCTGGGTTTGCTGCCTTGTCAGAGACCAGCTCAAACCCCCATCGCCGGAAAGCCAGCCAGTGGCAACATATGCACCTCTGAGGATTCACTATCTCTTTGACTCCTCTAACCCCAGACTCCAGGGCATAGAGTTTTCCTCTGTCTGGAGGCAGGAGTGATTGCAGAGCCAGCGTGAGCAGGGCCATAACTCTGCCAGCATTTTTACCACTGTTGTGCATTAAGTGCCTCTCAACAGGGCTGGATGATGCTGAGGTAAAAGCTGCCAATGCCCTCACTACGTTTCTACCCACTGAATTGCTCTAAGGAAGAGCACGATCATTGACTTGATGGAAAAACAGAAAATTAGAGGTGTTGACACCACCGCGGGGAAGGGAGAGGACAGTTCTCTAATTCTCTTTCACCAGCAAAACAAGTCTGTCTCAGAAATCACCTGCTCCTGCTTCTTCTCTGCTCACTTGCTGGAAGGATTCCCAGGGACTAAGTTACGACCACGTGCACTCTCAGGGCCGTGCCTCAGCCTCGCGGTGCTCCCACCCGTTCTCCTTCTCTTCTAAGCTCCTTGTGTAGCAAGATGTGGCCAGCGGGAATTCGCCAGGCGGGAGAGCTTTGCCTACTCCGGGTCACACCTTCCAGAAGAACATCTACTTGGCCGGGCCTGGGGCTGACGCGAGGCCAGGGCGGAGCGGGCCATACTAAGTCCGCATGATCCAGGGGTTATATCTTCCCTCGGGCAGCTCCCCCGCCGTCTGCGGAAGGCTGAGCCGCGTACTCCGAGCCCCAGTCCGGCCGTGCCGCGATGGCGGGGAGGNCCCTCGCCCACAAGATGGCGCCGCCGCCCCGGCAGCTCCCTCCCTCCTTTCCGCACCCACCCGCTCACCCACCCACCACGCACCCAGGGCACCGAGGGAACGCAGGAGTCGCAACCCTGGAGAAAATGAGCACAACTAGGATCCACTTAAGGCGAAATTAATGCTAATTAACGGTAATCAACAGTTCGAGGAACAACTTCTACTCGGTAGTTCAGATACTGCAGTCGCAGTTCGCCCGTCAGGCAGGAGCAGCAGAAGACGGGGTGTGGAAAAGGAAAATGAACCTGTCTGCCTGTGCCGCGGGTGTAACCCATCCCCGCTGTGTCCTGCCCTCGTCGCCCCTCTCAGCGCCAGAGGTCACTGTCATCGCAGCAGCACAGCCCATCCCTCACATGCCTCTTGCTCCACCACCGGACACACCCCTCGCAGCCCTCTGGCAGCGGCAGCCGAGTCACTTCTGCTCAGCCCTTTTTGGGGGCAGCAGCCCCCAGGCGGGGACAAAGCACAGGGAGCTGCTGGCAACATTGCCTCTAGCCCTGGAGGCATGTTACCATCTCCACACTCACAAGTCATCCCTTCTATGCCAAGGGTGTTCTGGAAACTCCTGCCAGTGCTAGTGAGGAGCACAGTTTTATTATGAATGACAAATCTCAGTTTGCAGAGGCCTCTTGACACCGTGCATGAGTGCTTCCCAGCACAAGCAAAGCCCAGGTACCTATTTCATGCCACTGACCAACGATGCTGCACTAGTCAAGGTGCTGGTAAAGGTGTTCAGCTTGCTGTGGTTGCCTCAGCAGGGGCCGGCTCAAACAGATGTCCCCACAAACAGCCACAGACTCACACACCTCGACTGTCCCCATGGGAGCATGTGTACAGGAGTCACAGGCACAGAGCCATCCCATGGTCACAGGATGTGTCACCAGCCCCCCAATGCCACGACCAGGCTAGCCCAAGCATTCTCACATTAGCAATTTCTCACATTTCTCATAATGCTGGGGGTGGGATGCTGGGCAGGAACAGGGCATGCTGTTAGCTCTCTTAAACAGGGGCCCCTGAGTCCCTGCTCGCCAGCTGCATGCCTTGAGGCGTGCACATCATGCTCTGAAACTGTCCTGAGTGAAGGACTGTGCATCCCCCCTGCTGGGGGTGAAGTGGGGAAGGCAGGCAAGTTTGGCAGGTGCTGGGTCCTGTGCAGGGCACACACAGGGAGGATTATGTTGGACAAGATGGCAGCAGTTGCAAGGGAGCCACAGGACTGGTTCCTGCCAGCAATGGCCTTGCCAGCTGGCCCTTTCTGGTCTTGTCTGTGCAGGAAACCTGCTTGGGCCTCAGCCCTACTTAGAACTAGCCAAATGTGCCAACTCCAACTCCCTGCAGCCTAGCAAGTTTCTGACTGTCCCCAGGTACGCAAGCCTGCCCCACAGCTGACTCCGGATCTAAAGCACCTTCCCCCCGAGCTTGTTCAAGAAGTCCCTGCACTCCCTTTCAGCCAAACCACCTCATTCCCTTGCCTGCTCTCTCTCTCCCTTTTTTTCTGGGTTTTATTTTTTCTTTTTCCTTTTAATGTCTTTCCCTTTTTGGGGTCTTTTTTTTTTTTTTTTTGGAGGGGACCCTTTCTTCAGCCTGCAGGAGCTTTTCAGCTCAGGACATTGAGAAGTAGAATAGACAGCACAGCTGCAGTGACCCTAGGAACCAGCATGGACCCCTGCAGCAGACACTTGAGTGCAGTCATACCCCGCTTTAGGTTGGCACAGCTTTCCTCATGCACTCCAGGCTTCTGCCAGCTCCCAGGAGGAAAGCTGGGAAAGGATTAAGTAGCTAAGTATCTCATTGGCAAGTTAATATATTGGGGTTTTTCTATTAATTCCTCAACTTTGCTTTGATTGTGGACTGTGGAGAATATGCAAGCTGATACAGCTGTAATAGCATACCCTCCTAGGGTGGCAAAACATAATTTTGCCACCAGGCCCTATTCTGGCTATAAAAACTAAGCAAAGGATCCTGGCAAAAACATGTGCTGGAAGAACCACATCTCTGCTAGGATTTTTGCCAATACAGAAATGTGTTTCATTCTGTTTTCCTCCCTACCCCTGAATTTCCCACCTGCTGTCTACATTCTTGGCTGACAGAACTACAGGACAAGGATCTGTAGTTTTGACCTAATGCAAGAGAAACATCATTTGGTTTTGTTTTTCAAAGCCTTACAGACCACTGTAAGGACATTGGGAGCATTCAAGGCTGCCACAGGCCATGGGGAGACCCCAGAGGGGTTTTGTGAACCTCCCTGTGGGCCTGGAAGATAGGCACTGAGCCTGAACCCGCTCCCACCCCTCCAATGGAAGGAGGTCTCCTCTCCCTAGAGAATTGCATGACAGGTGTGGGTCCCACAGGGATGAGAAATGCAAAAAACCCTGGAGTCTAAGAGGATGCATATCCTGTCTGCATGGAGACACAAACTTCAGCGGGAGCAAGTGCATGAGACTATATAGATACCATAGAAAGGTTCAGACACCTTCTTCTGTGACTAGTTGTATCTCCATTTAATATAAATTGCTCTTTTTATATATATTGCTCTTTTATGTATATACATGTATGCACATTTTATACCTAGCTACTGAGGTTTTCCCTAGGGCTGTGTCCCTCTACAGCCCAAGTAGCTGAGACCTGCTACCACAGCTGGGTCCGTGGATTCTCCTGCAGACCACTCTCTCCTCACTTTGTACATTCTGGGGAGATCCTTCCCCACCCCAGTACTGCTTCCTTTATTATCTCTGCCCAGCTGTGGTTTATAAGTTGTTTAAATCTTTTCTAGGAACAGATAAAGATCACAGTTACCCGGAATCCAAAAACACAGACAGCTTGAAATGTGGTTAGACTCTGCCCTACTTTCACTGAGTTGAGAGCAAGGCTCTGCCAAGGTGCTCAGGGGAGACAAGAAGAGAAAGACCCATTTCAGCAAACCACCCCTTCCCCCCAGCCCAAGAAACAAACCTAATGTGTCCCCCTTCAAATCTGCTGCATCTGTTCAAACCACATTGCTTCTGCTCCTGGTTTGCCTGGGACTTGCAGGTGAGCAGGGCATGAAGCCATGGATTCTGGGAGAGATGCTGTCCTGCACTGCAACACTTGACATATGTACAGGCACAGGCACATCCCCAAGCTGAGAGAGGTACAAGGGGTTCAATAAATCAGGGCCACAAGGATGGCAATGCAGTGTGTGTTGCAGATTAAGAACAAGTTGTGTTGGTAGAGTTTTTACCATCCACATGCTCCCTGACAACTTTTCCCCATAGCAAATTGCTCCCTAAGCTGGGGGAGCTGCAGAAGTGGAATTACTGCCTGGGACTTCCCTCCTGTGGAAAAAACCCTCCCTGGGAAGTCCACACTGGGTTTCAGAGCTGCTGTGTGGCTGTGCCTCCAGGGTGAGCTGGCTGCCTTGCACTGTCAGGCTCCTCTTACAGCAGTATTTCCAGGGATCTGCAGTGATCTGGGAAGGGATACTGCTGAATAAATGCCAGGGTTTTTTTTTCCTTGAGTGGTGCCAGCCTACAGGACCAATCTGCAGGGGAGGATGTGTGTTTCCTGCACCCATTTTGCCTGTGGTCTGATTCTGATAACCCTAGGTTTTCTCGCAAGCTCGAATGATGTTCAGAGACAGGACTAGGGCAGGGGTGAACACCTTGCAGATCATACCTCCAGCGCTATGACTTTCTCCAAAATAGAGAGTCTTTGCTGAGTGATTTCACTTATATTCCAGGTGGAGAGAACAGACAAGCCACTTGCAGACGCTAATATTTCAATTTCAAGGGTATTACTTAACCCTGCTTGGAAGAGCTTGTATCAAGGCAAGGATCAGGGCAGCACAGGGGTATTTTTGCTGGTGCTCTCATTAGAAGTAGCAACTATTTCTCATTAGAAGTAGTGAGGTGTTTCAGGAGAAGGGTTTGCTGCAGTCAGGGCCATAAAGATGCTGAAGAAAGTTTCATTTGAAAGATAGTGTAGTCCAAGATCATTATGATATTTAGTAACTCCATTTACAGGGGCTGACTGGAACAGCCTTATTAGAAAGAAAGAAAAAATGCCAGCAAACACATTAGGATCTCCTACAAGAAGTTTTTTCATCCTATTGAAAAGCTTTGTTAGAAAAAATTATGAGAATGGTAATAATAAGACACTATAATTATACCTGGTCCTTCTATAATCTCTCTCTCTGCAGAGTTTGGGAGCACTTTACTGCTATTATTGGGTTTGAACAGTCCCATTTGGATAACATACGACTGATTCGTTTGCATGGCTTATTTTAGGTATCTCAGCATGTGCATTTGAGTTGCCTTTGTATCTGGTTGATTCCCTGCACAGTCTGGAAGAGCAGGAAAAGTTCTGCAGTTCATGTTCTCCGCCACCCCATGCTCTCACCCTGATGCCTTGGAGAGCTCCTTACAGAAGACCAAGGATAAAAGGAACCATCAGTCCTTCCTGACTCAGTACAACAAAATGTAGAACTGTAGTACTGAAGCACTTAGAACATGGAGGCTGGATACTACCAAGAGAATGCCTGGATTTGCACCTGTATTATTCTAGGCTTGAGATTCCATGGACTCAAAACAACTCAAGATGAACTGAAAATCTAGCAGCACAGACCTGGCAAATACCTCATGCTCTCTGATCAGAACAGCTGCTACCTGAACCTTTTAAATAAATGGACGAACTGTGTGGTTCCAGCAGATACAGAACCAGGAAAAGCATGAAGGGCACTTGTGTCTTTCCAGATTTAGCATTCCTTGCTGTAGCAATGTACAGCTGGTCTACAGCTGGACATAATGAGTCTGACCATAACACATCCAATTCAGTTGATCTGGCTTGTTCTAGAAGTCCCTAGGGGAACAAAGACCACGACCCTCACATTACACCTTGCAACACCATCTCAGTTACAGAGATGGTGATGAGCTCTGGCTGCAACTCCCATTCACCATGTCATTAAAATGAGCAACCATCAGTGTCATAAACTTTATTGTCCCCTTGCAGGAGCTCTTGAGTGTTAAGCGGGGCACTTGCTACTTCAGTCTGCCAGGGCCAGGAGAAATGAGACAACTGAAAATAATTCAGCCCATACTTAAAAACCCCATATAAAAAAGAGATTTAAAAAAATAAAAGTACAATACAAAAACTACGGTTTACATTAGTTGGATAGTTTTCAGGCTGAGATTCACAGCAATTTGTCATTAGTTTGCAGTTCAAGGAGGGAATGTCCCTTTCAGACTGAATGACCATAAAACAAGCACAAGTACCTGATCCTTTTGTTCCTCTCACACTTTTTAGGGATTTTTTTCTCCTGTGAACTGAAGAAGGGTTTTCTCCTGTATCCCTTACACATCCCACCTGGCTTCAATCACAAGGACAGATGAGGTTTCCAGTGTGTGCCCATCCCTAAGGCTGTGGGACATCTTGTAGAGTTTAAGAGGACCCATTAGCCCTGTCTAGTTTTCCCCTACTATAATTTCTGGAGTATTATATCCAGTCTCCTCACTTTCATTCTCTTAAATTCTTCAGAGCCTTCTCTGTCAATTTGTTTACTTCTAGTTTATTTTTAAAAGACCCCCAATGGACATAAGCTCTCAAGTCCCTTGTGAAAATGCTGTCTTCTCTGTAAGTGCTTTGTTTGTGATCCTCTCCAATCCTTTAGGCTATTGTTTACAAGCTGGAAGGCATCTGCACTTGGGCTAATCATGTCTAATGCCAGCAATTCCCCAGCATGATTTGTTGCACAAGCCAGTGGGAGCACAGTTTGTTTTGATTACATTTAGTGTGGAAAACCCACATTTTGCTCACATCAGCCTGACAAAACAGGGAGGCCTAATCCAAAATCTTCCGAGAGGAACAATAATCTGGTCATTGATTTCAGTGGCATCTGGGACCAGCTCGAAGACTGAGAGCTCTGATGGCAAGGGTGGTGTCTTGGGAAAGCAGGTGGCCCAGGAGGCAAAAATATTTAAAAGTGTATGCATGTCATTTGCTCTGGGATGGATGAACCTAAAAGCCTGCCAGTGCTTTGCTTCTCAAAGCTCTGCAGCTCCTTTGACATGCAGTTAGCCAGGCTGGGGGCCCCCAGCTCTGCCCTAACCAGCCATTACCTTGGGCTGATGCTGGCCTCCCCCAGTGCCCTCAGCTGACAATTCAGGCTCCTTCACTCATTCTGAATGATGGCAATGTTTTTATCCTCAGCCTGTGCTGACACTTGCCTCCAGGCATCAGATAGGTGTCCCAATTTTTCTGCTTGTGAAAGCTGGGAAGAAGCACCCGAGGGCTGCTCCCTTTGGGGCTGCAATTGCACTGCAGGGGTGGGCATACGGGTCTGCCAGCTGCAGACCCCTCTGTCTCAAGAGGGCCAGCACAGGTTCTGGAGTTCAGCACAGCTGTCCCTTACTGAGCCACCAGCTCAGCTGGCCTGGACTGCCCCATGTGATGCTGAGCCTCAGGCTGTGCCTACGTGGGCTTGTTCCCACACTCCTACCACAGCAGAGATCTGCCCTACAAGGCACAGAACTCAAAGCTCCACCTGGATCCTGCCTCTCCCTATTTCCCGACTCTGCTTTTCCTCCTCCATAGGTTCTCCATCAATCACCATTAATCCCTTTTTGTACCCACAAAGAGGTTAGCCTCACTGGTGGCCTGTGGTAGAGATTTCCACAGCTTAAGGTACTATACATCACATGAATAAATGTTCTCCTTGTGAGTTTTGAACTGGAGTATTTCATCAGATGCCTCCCTGGATTTTAAGAAAACACATGATCACCTACTCCATGGAATTTAGGCTTTACGGATCTCTGCCACAGACCTTAGCTATCTCTTTTGTGGCTGAAGAGCCCTACTATCGAGCCAGCTTCCCTTGAATGGGAAGTGTTTGGAAGTACTTTGCTTTGCCTGAATCAAAACTTCAGCTTCGCCAGCCCCAGCTGAGATCAGAAGACAGCAGGAGCCTGCCAAGACCCAGGCAACTCTGCAAGGAGGCATTGGAAGTTTTAGAGCGACTCTGCCACATCTCCCCTCTGCCTCTGCCACCTGCTTTCTCTCTGAAGGCTGCCCTCACTAGTCTGGCCTTTGCACCAGGGAATGGCACGGGGTAGGCAGAAAGCTCCAGTGCATACAGTTTTAGCTGTACAGATGCCAAACATCTAAAGAACTGTGGCAAAACTAACTGAATCAGACAAAGCCATCACATTCCCCTAACCAAGATGTGCTGTAAATTAAGGGGTTTAGCACACTTAAATACTAATGACACAAATACACATTTTCAGAGGGACATCAGGGTAAGGGTCCAAATTGAGATCCAGCTGTGTGTACACAGGCTTTATTTTGAAGCTTGGCTACCTAAGAAGAGTTCATTTCACAATCTCTGAGGATTACCAAATGTTAATACATTTTTTTAAGTATTTTTGCGCAAATTTGTGCCTTTTCCTGAATCCTGATCCCTAATGACATACAGACCCTTATGTCAGAGGTAATCAATTATTATTACAAGAGCTGATGGCTGTGGGGCCCCTCCAGGGCACACACATGGGTACATAAGGAAGCTATTAGCAAGTTCCAGTGAAGAATTTTGGGAAATTAACCCTTGGGGCCCCAGAGCACTACCAACAGAGAGCTAGTTGGGAGCAGACAAACAGCAGTTTCCTGCTGGATGCCTGCAGCATATTGGTACTGAAATCCAGGCCCTTCATAGCATGGTAGAGGAAGCCCCTCTCGCAAGCACTAAACTTTTCAACTTCTGCTGTTAGGAAGAACACTTGAAAAAAACCATCTACAAAGCCTGTATAAGTTTCCTTGACAAGCTGAAATGAGTCAGCTGGAGAAATGTGTAACATTACATATAAAAATGCAAACCATTATCTTCTATTCCCCAAATGGTGCTCAAGAGGTTGTGAGGAAGTTTGCAATTTCTTTTTAAGTTCCCTTAGGAGCCACCAAAAGAAACATTTGGATCTAGACCATCAGGAGCTACTCCTACCTGTCAGAGTGACCAGTTCAGAGGCAAGGTCATTAAAGTGAACATCTCCCACTCTAATGAAAGCAGCAGGACAGTGGTACCCCATGGAAGTAAATTCTTATGGTTTTGCTCAGTATATATTTTTTCTCAAGAGCTGAAGGAAAAAGGTTTCTCTTCCAACACCCAAGCAGAGAATGAAGTATTCTAATGCTTGCCTCAACCAATGCATTTTTCACTTTCCTGTTCTTTCTACATTGATTTCCTTTTTTGCATCAATTCTGATCTGGAGAGTGACCTCTTCTTGGGAATAATGAGGATACTCGCACATGATGTGATTTCAACTTCCACAATACAACAATGCTTGGCAGCAATTCACTGCTTTTCATCCACAGATCTTGAATCAATTTGCTGCAGTCCTGCATGGAATTTACTTACTTGTAAGACTGAGACAACTGCTTGCTGTGCAATTAAAAAAAAAAAAAAAAAAGGAACAAAATAAAGTAGACTTTATTAAAATCCAAACTATTTCTTTCTCCTGTGGTGTGATTTTCCTAAAGCGCAGTTCAGGCTGCAAATAGGGCTTTTCTGCAGCCCCCAGCAATACAACCCAAGATGCTCATTTGCAGCCAAATGAGAACAGTTCAGAGCCAGGACAGAGCAATACCATTAGAAAGTTCTTCCCTCTGAGGTATAACCATGGCCAGAAAATAGAAGCATTCCTGTGTTCAGTTCTAAACATGGAAGAAATTATACTACTCCTCCACCCCCCTGCTTTCTGAAGGGAAGGCAGGAAGGCAGCCAAGGCATCTCAGCAGACACCCTCAAGAAAGAAAAGGATCGAGGGCTGGACATGATGCCTGGGCCAGCGTATGCAGTCCCACTCCTCCATGGCAGAGAAGGAGAGCAGATGTGTGGCTGACCCTGCTGAGGCAGGGGCTTCACTCAAGAGCCTGGGAACAGTCTCAGAGGTGCCCAGAGCCACTTGAGATGCTGTCAGCAAGCAATACTATGCCCACATGCTAGCCACCCCAGGGCACACAAACCCTGCAGAAATGAACAATCCCAGCTCCTGCTTTTGCACTGGGCTGAGAGATGCAGTAGCTGCAGGGCCACCGAGCTGCCTCTGGTCTCCCTGCAGCAGGAAGGAGCAGACAGCAAGGACAAGATCACCATTTCCCTGACACTTATCCAGCTTCTTTGGCTCATAAGCCAATGCCTTTGAGACAGGCAGCCAGGCACCTCACCGTCAGCAGAGCAACAGGGCCCTCCAGAGAACAATTCAGTGTCTAAATTGGGCTCCTGTGATGAATCACAGCCTGTAACTCTCTCTGTGCTGACCACACACTTTAGTTCCTCAGATAAAACAGCTGAACACAATAAAGAAAATTTAGTGTACTCTTCCCTTGTTCAGCTTTTTTCTTCCATACAGGTCTGAAGAGGAAAGTCAGCATGAGCAAAGCAGGCTGACTACCCAGCTATGGATGTTTAGCAGCATATAAAATGGTTTGGCTCAAATTTTAGAGTATCTGAATTTCTTCTTTCATGTAGTTATTTTCGATCATTTATTTTGAAGACGTCATACCAACTATCCCTGAAATGAACCACAACCCTGTTTAAGCCAACTCTGTTCCTCCCATTTGTACTCATACTCATCAGTTCAAGTTCACTGATGCTGCGCCCTGTTGTAAGATCTTGAATTACTCAGTGTTTTTCAAACCCTCAGTACAAATTTTAAGGTACTAAAAAACTTTCTAAAAATGTAGGGCTGAGATTTTCAGAAGTATTCTCTGTTCAGAAAATTCTTCAATTAATTACACTACAAGACAAATTTTAATGTTCCCAGCTAGCACCACTCATTTATGCTCTGCTTTTGTTCTTTGTGAGAAATTTACTTGTTCAGTTTCAGTTTGATTGCCAAGCCTGAGCACTAAACTAACTGGGCTTCCAACATTACAAGGGAATGAAGTTATTCACTGACTTTTAAAAACCAATATAAAAATTTTATTTAAATTTTAGAAGTTTTATATAAAAAAATTCCTTGCCCTTTCAGTGGCAAAACCAAAGTATCTTCTGATGCTCAACAGATGGCAGCAACACACTACCAGATGAGCTTAACAGGGTGCAGGAGCCCATCTCTTCACACCATCCCGGGGCAGATACAACTCTCCAGATCAGGGTTATCTCTGCAGGAATGCTATGCCCTTCAGTTCAGCATAACCCATCTTCACTTTCAAAAATCCAACTGAATAAAGCAATGCAAAAGCCAGTGAAGCTGCATGTATCATACCCGGCTGCAATGGTTTCACTTGGTGGAAACATGGGCCTTTGAAGTAACAGGCATCACATTCATGCTGCAAGGAGTGAAACGAGCTCTTGCTCCACCACAGCTTCATAGGTCAGCACAAGGGTCATGCCCATCAATGTCCAAGCTGCACTGCTGTGGGACTTGAGTCAGCTGCACTCCACAAGGGCAGACTTGAAGCAGAAATGAGCTCAAGCACTTTGGGGGTAAAAGAGAACACAGGCAACTCACCTTTTTCTGAAGCTTTTAAGTTATAAATGGAGCAAAGAGCAGGACTTGGTGGCAGTGGAAAAGTGCTTTTTAGGTCTGGCTTTACCCCAGGCCTATCTGGGGAAAGTCACATTCACTGTGTATGTATGAGGACACACCTGTCACAGCCACTGGGTTCAAACTCTGCTCCCTCTGCCCTCCCCCTTCCTCTCCCAGCAGCCAGTCCAGCCTCACTGATGTGGCACATATCCCACCAACACAGCCATAAAAGAGGCATCTCCCTACATCTCCCATATGCATGGCATCATCTTCCAGCCCAGGAGAGAGAGGCACTGGGGCCAATGCTCCCCTCTGATCCTCCCCTTCGGTCCAGGGATGAGAACACCTCTTCCCTCAAACACATCCCCAAGGAGCCTTGCAGCCCTGCTCTGTCCTCTGTCATGGCACCAGCAGGGAGACTCCGGCAGCACAATTCTTGCAGTGTAGGCACTGCCCGGCGGCTCCGGCACAAGGGCTCAGAGAAGACCAGGGGAGTTCCCCCCATCTCATCAAAGTGCAAGGGGTTGTTCCGGGTCCCTGCCACCACCAGCTCCAGCAGCCGGACCACGCAGTCTGAAAACCAGTTCTTGAGGCGGAAATAGCCCTCCTGGAAAGAGATTCGAAGGCTGATGGGCCCCGTGGGCATCCGCACACTCAGGCTGAACAAGCAGTTCCCCTGTGAGCTGTCCCGCACCAAGTAGGTGCCTACAGGCTCCCGCTGGAGCTTGGCATGAGCCTCCCCCACAGACAAGGGGCCCCAGTAGAAGTCACTGGCCTGGAGGATATTGAGGGATCGCTCCAGGACTTCCCACTCGCAGCTGCGAAACATCCGGAAACGATCAGGCAAGCCGGGTGGCGCGGGGCTGGGGAGAATGCTCCGATGCTGCCCTTGCAGATGAGAAACAGTGGTGTGTGTGTTGTGCACATCATCTGGCCTCCCTCTGATCATCTCTCAAAGAGCCCATGAATCCTGGAATGATGCTGCCTTTACCATGCTTCCTCCTTTGCATCCAGCCTGTGGGACAGAAGGAGAGTGAGGCAAACCCAACACTTTCTTCAACCTGGGCAAGAAACTTCTCCCAGGGAGAAAGACCAGCAAGAGTACCAAAGAGGGTACTAAGGAGCTATTGCATGTCACCAACCCCCAGCTGCAGGGACAACCAAGAATATATGCAAGAAGGGCTCCAGCTGGGTCCCCACCAGCACAAGGTGGCACTTTACAGAGCTCTGCATCCATTGGGTTTCTGTGATTCACAGCCAGGGGCTCCTGCACACCCTCCAGCAGACTGGTTTGAACACAGCAGATCTCAGCATTTCAAGATTTCCCCCTGCTAGACGTTTGAGATTCTTCAGAGTGGCCTTGAGATTGGAAAGATGAAATGACACTACAAATGAAAAGGGAAGTATTTCCTAAAGCGGGAAAGTATCATTTACTTTGTCATTCAGTGAAAGGTAGAAAGGTTTCCTTACACTTCTCCAACCCTTTCTTCAACAAAAGGACTGATAACAGGACTTAGCAAAAGCAGAAGACAGAGAGGCATGAGCCTTTCTCACCAAATCCCAGGAACCACTCCCTTATCCCAAGATGTGCGTGTTTCACTATGTCAGGAGAAAGCAAAGGTCCCCTTTCAAGAAATGTTACAACTTCAAGGCTGAGACTACCACGAATGAGTTCACTTAACACAGGTACCAGACACTGCTGATGCCCTTCCAGATTCAACTTCTGTTTCCTCCAGAAGGACAGCTCCCACTGCCTGCAGACAATGCCGCCCTCTCCCAGTCACCATCCTCTAATGTACTGTCATGACCCTGCTCATTTCCTGCACCCTGTGTTATCACCAGGCTGTTTTCAGAAATTCAGATTTCTGAACCCAGTGTTGCCATCAGCCATCCAAGTCACTTCAATTATATTTAAAAAATACATATCCTAAATGTGTGTGTCTGTATTGGCACAAACAAAAAAAACACAGCCCTAAGCCAGGGGCTCATTCTTTGTGAGAAGCTGAGCTGTAACATACAACTTCCCCAGGCCTGACAAGTCAGTAGCTCGCTGCCAAATGCTGCCCTCGCTCCCCTGACATACTCCATTAACCCAGTCATATTCACTCACAGCACAGCCATGCTTGGGGCAGAACAGAGTGCTGGCACAGCCTGCAGCAGAGGAAGAGACACACTTCATCTCCAGCAGTCCCCCCGCCACAGACTTGCCAGAGCATCAGGGCTTGTATCAGGCAGGCAGCCCCCCCAGAGAATGTGCAGGGATCTGTGTTGGGCTTTCTCTGCAGGGAGAGCTTTGCTTTAAGCTTAGCTCCTTACAAGGTTCCCCTGTCTTGCACCTTTGCCAGTTATTCAAAAGCCTCACATTCCTTTTGGTGCTGGTGCCAGCTGGGTGGCCATGAACACTCTGCACCCCAGGAGAGGACTAGCATCTTTCCTTCACATAGGCACAGTAGTTACAGAGTGCAGGCATGTGCCTGGCAATGCCTTACTACAGACATCTTTTCTACTCTAACATCTCTAATATTTAACAGTAATACCAATAATGTAGCTGCCAGGCACATTTCATATATGGAACCATAAGCATCCTTTCCAAAACAGCCTAGGAAGCTTATCCAGCTTATAGCTCCATGATTTGCAGTCCACAAGCCACTGATGTCCCTGGTACTGTTCTGAATGCTGTTGATCCTGCCTTCTAGGTAGTTTCATAGTAGGAGGGAAATTCCATGCTTAGAGGAAGGTGAGAGGGGTAGGAAGTAGTTAATCAAGTTGGATTTTTTTCTTTTCTATAAAAAATAGGCAGCAGTTGAAAGCTGCTCAGACCATTCAGCAAGTCAGAGTAAATCTTAGGTAAAGGTGATTTAGTTAGCAGGATGCATGCAAACAGTCACCACTACAGCAACAAGAGACATCTATGACCACCAAAAACTCAGCACAGAAGGCACCACAAGGAGTTGCAGCATCTCTGTCCTTCTTCTTCTCTCTGCTGGGCGAGGAAGCTATAGGACCCTCTGACATTAGCTCCTATAGAAAACAAAGGTTATCCACCAGGTGCCTCCAGAGCTGTGGCTGTAGCTTTGATAAAGAACCTTCCTAAACAGCAACTCCTCTTGGGTCCAAATGGAAATTTTGCCAGTTTCACAGGTCAAGGTTGGAAATTTAATTCAAGCATTAAAACAGAAGCAGGCAGCTCTCTTTCATTTCCAGGCTAGTTTAAAAAATAATAACAAATATATAATTTGTTTAAGGCTGCAGATGCTACTTGACAGAAAAAAACCCCAAACTGCATTGCCCCAGTTTTCAACCTTGAGTCATTCACCCAAATCCTTTAAGAAAAATCCACTGCTACTAGAAATCTGACTAAGAACTGAGACTGTCATAATTTCAAATTCAAAGTAAATGCAAAAATAGCACCTTGACAATTTGTTCACTTGGTTTGAAATCCACATATAGGTCAGAGCCTCAGATGGGGGGAATTTGTTTAGCTTCAGTGACCCATTTCCAAGAGATAAATGCCTGGCCTACAGCACAGCATTAGTTACAGTAATATTAGCCCTAGAAGTGCTTCCTGATACTACCTTTAAGGTTCACTTTTAATGGGTCAACAGGTCCTAGGAATACATGTCCTCCCACATCAAGGAGGATGTGAAGAGCCAGGATTAGAAATAAACCAAACCATGGGTGCAATAAAACACACATGCATAATTAGTTCTGCTGACTTGTCACACCACAATTTGCTTTCTATCTTCTCCCCTTCAAAAAAACCTCAAAAAATCCCAACACCCAAACACGTTACCTCCCTACTGCAAGTCAGAACAATGCTTGCAGCCAAAACAACATACCCTAAAAAGCTGGTGTCCTGATAATTAAAAGACTGGATAAGTTTCCCCAGACTTTCTGATTTACTGCAAGTTCAAGAGCTTTTCAAAATATGTGCTCTTGACACAGGGCATTCTGCTTTCCTCCTCACTCATGACCCAGGCAAGGCAGTGTATTTTATATAAGGAGAAAATTCTAGTAAACCAGGGGACTGTATGTAACGTGTGGTATCAGCCAAGCCAACCCTGCACCCTGTGGCTTGACAAATCTGGCATGTTCAACATCAGCATCAAGTACTCCGCTATGATGCATCCTCACACTCTTCTTCCAGGACACTTGAAAAAGCTTACCTCTTTGTCTTTGCCACCCACAGGGATGAGTTCTGGATGTCAGGACTGGAAGTGGTCCAAATTCAAGAGCTCTGATGCAGCACTTCCCAGTTTTGGCACAGCTTTACTTAAGAGCAAATCCATCCTTTGAAAAGAAAGATACATCCATCAAGCAGGTGACTAAGCCCATTAGTTTGCTGTAATGTGGATCTAAAATACAACAAATCTGGGGACAGGTTGTTTGTCTCTATCTCTTTGATCTGTTTTACTGTAGAAAGACGTATACAGCACTTCAGATAGCAACAGAGACAGCAGATTATTGCTGTTGTTATTACTATTGCTACTTACAAAGCCGTGAGCTGATTAGGTCTAGGCAGCTCATGGGTGGCCCAAGGACAAATGGAAAGACCATAAAGTTGCCATCATCTCGCAGAACAGGAACCATAAAACCCAAATGTTAAGAGATGATGGCAACAGGGATAAACCTAAGGATTCAGAACAGCAAAGTCTCAACTTGTGCTGAATACAAAGCACAACATTTAGAGTATCTTATTTGACACCATGTAGGTATCCATTCACTGCTGAGTTATCCTTAACTGTGACCCAATCTGTTCTGGCCCACACTCTTCTGCCCTGCTACCCCAGCTGTCGAGACTTTTTCTTCTCATCTCACTGATGAAAAAGTAAACCCGCTGACCTGGTGGAGCAGCAGATCACCATGTGTGCGAGCATGTGTCTGTCAGTGGATCCATCAGCAAGCTGAAAAAACAATCTCAATCTTTCTACATTGCCTTTCAGAGGCAGTCCCTGCAGAGCTTCACTTGTACCTGTGTAACATCACTTCTCTGCATCCTCCCCAGCCCAATCCAAACTGCACACACCCCACAAGCTACACTGACTTGCAGCTAGCAAAACTGCAGGTCAATCCCATTATTACACTTTCCCATTACCACTCCATTTGGCTTTGACATCTCCCAGATATCAACCCTGCAGTTCTCAGAACAGTTAGACAGAGGCTGGGATAATTAGGAAAAGCTCTTCCTGAGGTACCCTGCAAGCCCTTGTGACAGCATCCTTACCCCAGGCAGCAGAGCCAGAGCAGACATCTCTTGTTTGCACATCTATCCCACAGAAATATGCTGCATACTGATTTGTGGCTAGGAAGGCTGTTTCAAATGAAAGCTTGAGCAAAGGGCTGGAAGAAACCTCCCTGGTAAGAGCCAAGCATGCAGCACTAGGTTTTAATGGTAGGTCAGCCTGGTTCCCAGGCTGCCACTGCCTGCCACACACCGACACTGGTTTGAATCGCGCTGTCACCACCATGGTACATGGTCACAACAAAACCCCTTGCCATGAGCACCCTGCCACAACCAAGGTGACCAGGGCTGACGCAGAAAGGGATTACGGAGGGCAAAGGGAAAGGAGATGCACAGACAGACCTGCCAAAGAGAACAGAAGGAGCTGTGGTTAGAGGAAGATGTGGCCCAGCTCATCCAAGAGGACCAATGTTAATCACAGCCAATTTCTCCAACACAAAGCAGGCCTTGGACACATTGCAGGTCCCTCTATCTTTTATGCCATGGTAGTTTAATATGAGGCTGTCATTAAGTCTGACACATGAGAGAATATGCAGGAAAAAAAAACAAACCACACCACACGTACACCAAACCTAAACTGCATTTCCCTGTACAACTAGAAACCAAGGATGCAGTATTTAATAAAATAAGCTGAGGCAGCACACACTGTGGCAGTTCCTACTTCGCACAGTAGAGACACAGTGCAGGAAGGTCCTATATGCAGGCTTTGGTAATCAGCAGCTGGACACCTTGCAAGAAGGTTTGTCTTATCAAACACCTCCCAGCATTCTGGGTCTGGAGAATATACTTCAAAACCCACAAATAACTTTGCATGGATCTGATATTTATGTTTGGTACTTCTTAATGTATTTTTCTATGACGTGTTTTCTGAATTAATATGGTACTTTGCTGATAGGGAGTAAAAGGTTTTTACTCCAAGAAAACCAGTAAGACAATGTGATGTGTGCCAAATACTCTTCAAGGCAGAGAAGTCTGCAAGCACTTTAGTTTCTCCATGAAAAACCCAACAAGGTGGCAGTTTAAAGGAAAAACTAATTGTCTTTACTGGACTAATTGAAGGAGCTGGAAGAAAGACAACCATTTTTAGGGTCCCCTTCTCAAACCTTTGAAATACTACACACTTTCAGAAATACTTTCAAATAGAAGAGCCTATTCCTCATCAAAATAGCCCAGTGTGAAACTGTAATCCTGCCATTTCAGAATAACAGAGAAGCCTCATCACTTCCCTGATCTCAGAGGCTACTCTGCAGTAGCCACAAGCAACTACAGCTTATTCCACAGCAAGTAAAACTACCAAAAACTACTACTTTGACATCTGCCAAAGACATCTACTGAAGACTGAATTATCTCTGCCTTCTCCTTTAACTGGGGAAACAAGAAGAAGGAAAAAAAAAAAA
>WEIU01018332.1:18057-28178 GCA_013389925.1 Aegithalos caudatus
TAAATATCACATTAGAAGCCCCCCCAGGAGAAAAGCTTTCTGAGTAGAGTATAATGGAAAACACGTATCTGCAGAGTGCTAAAGATGACTACATAACCTCCTGTGCTGGCTGCTACAGAGATTAACACATGACTGTGCAAAGTAATACATATTTGTTGATAAGGTAAAAGTAATGTATGTAGCTAAGGGACTAAAATGAAAATTGCCACATTTCTTCCTTTTTTTGGAGAAGTTCCATCTGTGAATGAAAACATCAGAAGAATGATAATAGAAAGGAATAAAACTTCTTTCCACAGAGAAATTTGAAAACAAAACTTTGACAGGAGTGAAATGACCTTGCCTGTTTAATAAGCTTAAATAGGCTCCTGCTGGCAATGCTCCCATCTGTTGAAGGACAGATAACAATCCTGCTGTTTATGTCAAGGTTTCCAATCACAGTTACAGAGCTTTTCCTGTACTGTCTATGGGAGCAGCACCAGGGAAAAGTACAGAGTGGAAATCAGTGTTATTTATGAAGAAAGAGGTTTCGCTGTGAGTTAGAGCATTTGAAATGTATGTATCCCTCATCTGAGTTCTGGCAGTCTGGGCAGACCTACAAGTGGAACTGCTGAGTCAGCATTATGCCTGATAAAGCTACACGAAGACAGTTGTGCAGTGTTAGGGAAAATGTTTGTGTCTTGTCCATGTGAGCATGAGCATGTACCAGCCAGTGATCCACAGAGAAAGTAGGGTTATGTGCAGCACCAGCTTCAGGTGTTAACATTGGTGCCAGCCAATTTTGATGGGGCAACAGGAGATGTGGGGCTGGTACCACAGTGTACCAGTTTTTTTCTGGATTTGGTCTGTTTTCCTATATGTCAGCTGAAAGAATAGCAGTCAGCAGAACAACCACAATAATGTTCTCCCTTACTTGGGATAATTTTCTTTCTCAAGGCTTTAGAGGACAATATCTATTGCAGTATCTCTAAAAGCAGCTCCAGTTTCCTGGTGAGTTTAATACATTGAGTAATAGATACAGGAAAATGGCAAGTTCCCTACTGCATAACAGCACAGGCCTTGATAACATAGGATTCATTAATATTTTTTTAATTCTTCATCAGAAACCACAGTAATAGGACAAGGAATAAAAAATTCACACTGAAAGAGGGATAATTTAGGTAGGTATGCAGAACTGTGAGGTTGGTGAGCACTGGAACAGGCTGTCCAGAGAAGTTGTGGATACCCTATCCAGCAGCATTAGAAGTCAGGTTGGATGGGACATTTAGCAGCCTAGTCAAGTAGGATGTGTCCCTGCGAGTGGCAGGAGGCTTGGAACTTAGATGATTTTTTAAAGTCGCTCCCAACCTAAAGCATTTTATGGTGTTTTAATGATGATAGTTGCTGAACAAATACATATAGCAGAAGAAAGTGAAATTGATAACTGTCATGTTTTAGGAATAGTATTCTCCAATTTAGTGCTTCTGCTAAAACCACACTTCTGCTCACTCACCCCTGGCCCCAGAGCTGGAGGCACAAGAGGCAAACATCCTGGGTTGAGATGTCCTAGAAAGCTACCACTAGGAGTTTACAGGAGTCAAAAGCATCACCACTGGTGAAAAAATAACCTCTCCATTGTTGCTTGGTCTGTTCTAATGTTGTTTTTTTAAAATTGCTGCAAGACTTCACATAGTATCAAAGGCCAAAGGAAATTGTCCTTGTCTGTTAGAGCTCACAGAGTATTTTTTTCCAGAGACAAATTATTAATAAAACTTCTTGAACAGAAGTTATTACATGTCAGTTTCTGAGTTCTGTGTTACTGAGATACACTGATGGAGGAAAGAAGAACTCCATTAAACATAAGGGCTCAAGAAAAATAGTGTTTTATTCTAAATAAGCTTCTCTTGTACAAAAACAAAAAGAAAAAACACCCAAAAACAACCCAACCAAAAAAAAAAAATACTTTTGTGCCTATAAAAATTGCCTAACTCTTCGTAGAGTTTGTCACATTTTGTGAGGTTTCAGTGTTCTCTGACCTGCAAATCTTCAGTGCTTCACCTTCAAAGAAGTTGGATGTTGTTTCATCCAGGACTTGGGTAGCAAGAGTTCTGGGGAAAAAGTGTGCCTGGTGCCTATACCTCTGGAGGGAGGTGGAAGAAGGAAAGGAGAACCTGATAGGAAAGACAATTGAAAAATAAGAGTCTACCCTTCTCTTGGGATGAATTCTGATTGCAGGTGCCTAAGTCCATGCTGAAGGACAGTGAAGGAGAAAAAAGCTATAGAATTGGTAAGTGATGGTGGATCCCCTTGACTTGAGATGATGCCCTCACTCCCAACATGAGGACATGAGGCAGACCAGCACCTTTGTGCCTAAACCCTAGAGCATGGTCAAGCTTATGTTGCGCCTTCAGCTCAAATGTTTCTACATTGTGTTGCCCAACACATACAGCTCCAAAATTCTCTTCAGCCAGAAAATAAACAAAGGAGATTTCGGTACCATCTGCTTAGACCAGTCCCTTTTTGTAGACTTCCTGCAGGTTTTCCTTTCTGAAGTCACATCAGGATCTTGCTGGTTGCTCTTGAAGAGATGTGACAACAGAATCAGTTAAAAATCCTTAGAACATCACAGAACAGTGATAAAAGACTAATAAAGTCCAACCATTATCAGCATTGCCTGTGTAAGCCAGGAGAGCTGAGAGTGCTTTCTGCTGACCTGACTGTTCTGCAAGAGAGTAAAGTCTGTCAGATTTCACAGAATGGCCCTCACCCACCTCCCCGAGCACATGTTCACCATCAGCATTCATTTCTGTATGCATTCCCTGAATGTGATGTGAAACCTCAGTGGAAGTTCAGCCCTCCCTCATAAGCAGAGCAGTCACAATGCTGAGAAATCAGAAGGGTTATAGCTGGACATGGTGGCAGTATGTGTCTCACAGATATAGGAGATTCATTCTTTAGATAGGAGAACCACGAAAACTGCTTGTAAGAGCTGATACAATAGAGAGTTAATTTGAGTTCAAGATTATGCTATAGTGACATAAAATTTGTGGCAGAAATTATTGTAAAATCAATTATAACACCCCAGCCTATGCAGATATCAATTGCATTTTCTGTTTGGTTTTCTGATCTCAGTGCATTTTCCTAGTCTCTTTTTTGTTTGATCACACCTTGTTGAGTTTTGTTTCCCCTTCTTCCTCAGTGCTCACTCCCCTGTGGTATCATTGTAGTTTATTTTTCATGACTGAGATTTGCACACATCTGTGCCTGGTGCAGGAGCTTCTTGGTATGGTTTTTGGCCAAAGACTGTATTCACATCGTTAAATCTTTGATTCTAAACAGTTTTTCATCAGTGGAGAGTGCTAAAGATCTTAACTGTCTTTTTCTCTGTTTAATACTTGTAGCATTGTTTAAGAATTATTTCAAATATTCTTCAGACGGATGTCACAGATTTCAGTGTTATTGGGAGAACTCACAGCTGCTAGTTAACAGTTAAAGAGTATTTTTTGTACTTAAATTTAGTAATTTACAATTATACACATATACAGAAACAGTTTTAATTTTTAGTAAATGGTATTTTTTTCTAGGAATAGGTCAGAGATGCAAAACATCCAAAAAGTATCCCTTCAGATCTGGCTTTCTCTACTGTATTTATTGTTTTCTAAATATGCAATAGCACTTGCCAAGTATCACATAAAAAGACATGAGGGATGCTAAGATGTGTCAAAACCATCTTTCACTGAGGTATTTTTTAAATTAATCTTTAAGCTCTAAGCTTAAAGCTCGGTAAGGAAGCTCAGTTCAAGGAGGTGCCTTATTTGGGAAATGGACTCCCTTGTGTTAGATGATTAAATGTCATCATAGATTTTGAGGTTTTACACTTATATTCCAAGCTCCATAAAAATTCTTTGAAGAATTCATCTTAATATGTTTTCAGATTGCACTGAAAACCTATAATGTTGTCTTCTGTCTTTAAAAACCATTGGTTTATGGATTCTTTTCTATGAATTTTTGATAAAGTGGTCCAGAACAAGGAAAATAAGTAGTTATTTGTCAAATAATCTCATGAAATTTGTATTGGCTGTTTAAATGCTTGCTTTGTAGAGCTAACCAAGATCATGCAAAAGCTCCCAGCAGATACATGAATAAGAAATAGTTTTGTCTTATATAATATTTACTGCTGCAAAGCTTCTACACTTTTTTATGAGAAAATAGATCCCGGTTTATTCAAAGAAAAAAAATTCAATAACGGAAAAAATTTCATTGCTAAGTTTCATCATTCAGTTCTGTCCCTAATGTGATTGTCATATTAGGAAAACCAAACTTACAAAGCTGAATGTTTCTAGCAGCTGGTCTTGGAACTGAGTTTTCCCTTGGGACAGCGATGAAGAAATCCTTGGTGTCCTGCACACAGCTATAGATGCACCTGCTAAATCAGCTGTGCTTCCCTGCTGCAACAATTGCATGTCTGTGCCACCGTACAGCTCTGCTTCCTGCCACCGAGCCTGTTTGGAACCTCATCTCCTTTTTAAAATATGTATAAATCAGTTTTGTGTTTGGTGCAGCCTGAGTGCTGGGCAAAGCAGGGCAGTGTGTATGGGTACAGAGCATACATTTATCTGATTTATCTGCACCAGTCACATTTCCCTTCACCATGGGAAGCTTGGTGTGCTGTATCCCTGCAGCCTACCTATCCCATGCAAAAGTGTCTGTTTTCTTCCTGATGATAAAAGCTGAAATAACTAGAATACTTTTTCCCTACTACTTATCCCCGTACTGGAGATATGAAAGTCTGTTCTGAGAAAATAACAAAAAGGTAGATAATATGCAAGTGATACCATGAAACTACCACACACACACACACAAAAAAAAAAAAAAGATCAATGGATGTTAATCTTCCAATCAATCAAAATACTGGGATGTTTTTAGTCTTGATATTTTCTCAAATATTCATAGCTACCTTAAAGAAAAAGTGAACAATTATATTTCTTTTCAGGGCATGTACAATAGAGCATTAACATGTGAAAATTAGTTTTCTGTGTTGTGTAATATTATTCTGATGGGGGGAAAAAAGATAAAAGAAGTTAAATGGTTTGGGGTTTCATTTGGGGATTTTTTTGAACCTATGATTCACTAAAGAATGTCTTACAAATGTCTTGTTACAGCAGTTTTTTATGATGATTCATAGCTGTGACAATTCAGCCTATTGATATCAAAACCACTTTTTGCAAGTGCTCTCTGCTCCTTTGTTCCACTGACAAAATGCAAAACCCTTCTTATATCACTTGGGATGTTCCACTATTTGAAATTTCTAACTTCAGTCAACTGTTTAATCAATATGTTTTATAAAACAACCAAGTTTAGAGATTGTTTTCTGCTGTTCCAGGCATCACTAGCACAAGGAATGACAGTGGTTTTGTAGGTTTAAGTTTAAAACAGTGGCTTTACCAGCTGTTGGGGAAAACTGCAATTACATTTCCTTTGTGTTTACATTCTGGATATGTTACAAAATTACTGTAATTATGTAGAATAGAGCGTGATGATTATATGGTTGCCTTTTTGCATTTCAAAACTATAAAGATATTATAATAACGTTACATGTCTGAGTTGCTCTCATAGGAAAGTGAAGGGTACAACTTTCCTTCTGGCCTTAAATCAAGCTGTTTGTGGTATATTTCAAGTGAACTTGTGCAGGTTGTAATCACTGCAGTAAGCCCTCCAGAGCACCTTTGGAATATCTCATGCTTGAAAAAAAAGGTATTTAATTTGCAAACAATCTTTGAAAGACTGATATGAGAGTGAATCTGTTTATCTGGCCTGGCAACCAACATCTCATTCAAATGTCACCCCCAGCTAGATTTTGATCATGGAAAAATTCAAACAAATACTCTCTTTGTACTATTCATCAAGAAAGAAAAACATGTGAGCAAAATGGGTATGTTTTTAACTGTTGCATGGATAGGTAAATTATTTTTTCTTGCATAAATTACTTTCATATGTTACTTTCTTTCATGACAAGAGTTTTGTATCTGTGACACTGGTGAAAGAATATTTTTAATGAAAGGACTGGATGACCTGACCACGATGTGGGTTCCAGTTCTATTGAGGTGCAAGAATAAAACGGTTTCTTGAAATAGTCATAGCCCTGACTCTCATCTTTGATATATTCCCAGCTTCTAAACCAAACAAAGCGAGCACTTCTGACAAGTGGCAGGAAAGTACATGGGGTGCCTGGGGCTTTGCTCTCTTCTGTGGGGAGAATAACTGTCCTACTTAAAATTGCTGCAACCTAAAGAGCCTCACTGTGCATAACTTTTGAGTTCTAGATGAGCTATAGTATCAAATAAGTAATCCAACAGTGCTTTTTGGGGGGTAGAGAGGGAGGGGGAGGCACTTTGGGGAAGGAAATGGAACCCAAAAGGAAATTTCAGAAATCTGTATCCTTAAAAGGGTTTGTTGTTTTTTTTTTTTTTTTTTTTCTTAATGGAACTCTTTGAAACATTTTTTCTTCTCTCTTATCAGCTTAGCTTTCCCTGTAAACGTAGAGTCCAAAATTTAACTGGGAAAAAAGCAGTAAAGCTTCTTTACTAATGTCAAGATAATCTTTTAAACATAAAACCCAGAGGATAACAGTATGAATGCAACCTCTAAAACTGGGTCACTCATCACTCTTCTTAAGAAAAGTTATACTTCCATTTTTACACTTTATCAGAAAAAACAGTACTTTGATAGGACCAAAAAATACTGCTAAAAGAGCAGGATACAGTTTAAATTATTTTTATTATTCCAATCTAACTTGTTTCTCAGAAGTTTTCTTCTTTAAAATTTTTTGAGGGGTTACCCAACAAAATTCTTTTTTACTGTTCTTTCTTCCTCAATATTATACCTTTACTTGTATCTGGAGTCCCAAAGCTACTGAACTCATTTCCCAGTTACTGCCATAGCTTTCTAGAAACTGAAAACTTTTCCAGAACACCTTCTGTGTTGCCCTTCATTCATCTCTGACAGTGATTATCTCAATCTATACTAAGATTGAGTCACAGTGGTGAATTTCTTATGCCCTTCTTGCACTTACGGTGTAGTTGGCTCTGGGTGAGGATGTGCATGTATTCAATGCTAATTCAGCACTCCTGCTCCCCTGGAGAAATCTAAATAAAGTTTGAAAGTGGAGGGAAAAAAAATTCTTATGTGAATGGATGCAGCATTTATTTTTGGTCAGACCATCATTAGTGGAAATCAATGTATCATCATTGACTTCCATGGAGGTATGGCAAATGACATCAGCTCAGAGCCTATATGCAGTGATGATATTTGTGTTTGTTGAAGATTTGAACAAGATCTATAAAGCTTTCATATGGAACAGATTTGTTGCACTGGGAGTTCTCGAGACTTTATATTTAGAGTGTTTGGAATTTGCTGGTTTTCAGACTTTTGACAGTGCTATGAGGTATCATATTTCTTGTTTTGCTGGGATTTCCTAATTAGCAATGCTGAGCAGGACTTGTTTGAAATGCAGTGTGAATTGCTGCATCTCTGTCCATATTGCACATTTTAAAATTAATCTGTTTCATCAGGAATGTGTCTGTAGAAATTAAATGACCACAGCTGCTACACCTGGGTTCTTGAACCTGAAAGTTTGTCTAAGCAAGTTCTCATTTGAGAGATATATTTCATTTGCATATACATATTTGCAAATAGGATTCTTCTTTTGACTTTCAGCAAAGCTAGTTTGAAAAGTATATTTTTTTTTTCCTCAAAATAGTAAGATAAAATTTTACATAATTTTTGTTGTTGTTGCTGGGGTTCTTCAGTTTTCATGGTTTTTTGTTTGGGGTGGGTTTTTTTGACTATGTATAATTTTAAGCTTATTTGATGACAAATAATCATTGTCCATATGAGTCACCACAGGACCTAGAACTGGTGGGAAAGCTCAGCTTCAGAAAAAGAGAAGCGGAGGTTATATGCATGCTGTGACAGCAATAAACCCAAGGGCAAAGCCTTCTGTTCTGGAGAAATGAGGGTTAGGTCCTTTGAACCATCTGTCTCACAGGTCTCAAGAGAAGAGTATGAAAAAAAAGGACTAAGCACTTACTGGACACAGATCTTCTCAGATATTGATTTAAGAATGATTCTTCCTTTGTAGTCCTGAAAGTAGTCCTTCTAAATGGAATAAACTTGATAGATTACACCCCTTCCTCAGACATGCATCAGTCCCTACCTGTACTGAAATCATACCTGTTTTGGGGCAGGGTATAGGGAACTTGGCTGAAAATATGACTGTATGTTAATTCAACTCTGCCTTTTCATTGCCTTGATGCTGATCCCTTAAGAAATCCAGAGGTAGAAGAGGAAGATTTATGAACATCAGAAGTCACTTCAGCCTGAGGGCAAGGAGGTGTAAGGTGCTGAGCTGACATCAGCATTTTGGTAGACCCACACAATTATTTCAATTTTCTGGCACACAGCTGCCTCTGACATCCATTTCAGTCTCTGCTGCTCTATGCAGAGATCACCTTAAATTTCAGAGAATGGCCATTGATGACCTTTTTGGGTTACATGCTGTGTGAGATCCAATCTGCTATTTAACCATAGCTGTTATGCAAAATTAAGTAAATGGGGAATTGTAAGACAAAAAGAGAGCTCCCTCTCCATAAATACCTGCTTTGAAAAGGTGGTGTTTTGCTGATGGGTATTTTGGTTTGTGTTTTTTTCAGTGTTGCCAGTGATTTTTAGGCACAATGATATTTTGTTCCAGTTTCGTAAAGTCCAGAGTCAAGGGAGCACATAAGAACCTCAGTTTTCGTTGAGAAATGAATTAAAATAGACCTCAAGTTATAGGAAAAGTAAAACCTAGAATGCATGCCCTAATTGCACAAGGAGGAACATCATAAAAGAAAGGAAAATAAAGGCTCTGTTATCAGAGGAGGGGGGAAATCCTCTATTTATATTTTAATTCAAAAGAAGGTTTTCAGGTGCAAAAGATTTTTGTGCTACAGCACTGTGAGAACAACTAAGAACATTTTTATTCTGCATGTCTTTAAAGCTCAGGGGTTGAATAATACACATCTGGAGCTAAACCAGTGCTCTTCATGTCCAGCTTGTTATGTCAGGATGAAGAGCTAACAGAACCTCTGCTTAACTTTTTGAACCCCATTTGCGAGCTCTCTATGCAAAGTATCCATATTAATGTTAGTGGTAGTCCTAACAAGAAAGGCCTGGGAGGTTTAAGCCTTTAAGGTTTATTTGGCTGCATCATGTGACTCAGTTTCACTGATTAATTAGGAGATGCTAGGGCTGCAAACTAGTGGTGAAAGAGGGGGTGTATTGCCCAAGATTTGTGGCTAAATAAACTTTCTGTGCATCCACAGAAGCTCTGTCACTCTTCCCCACAGCCTTATCATCAACATTATCACCAGTAGCATTATTTCAATATGTTTACATATTGAGCTGTTTCTACTCATTTCAAGGTCTTGTGTTATTCTTACCACTCTGCTGCCTAAGCACCCTGAGGATGAACACTTAATTTTCAAAACTGATACGCATGAGAAGTAAAGTGGTTATTCACTAATGCTAATTGGCTTCTAAAAAGCCAATAAATTTTTCAGCTAGCACTAATCTTGATATGTTAAATAGAAATAGTGGAAGATATTCACCAATGTGAAAAGAAAGTCTTTTGAACCATTCATCTTCCTTTCGCAATGAAGCAGCTTCTGTCACTTGCTTGCCAATCCTTGACAATCTTCATTTATCAAATGCCCCTTTTTTGGTTGTTTTCCTCAGCCTTCCTATTTGCCTATTTTGCTCCACATTCCAAAGACATCAATTTATGGTTGTGCCTTCTAGAGGAACTGCTGGTTTTTGCTAAAGCTGGCAAACACTTGTACATAGAAATAACATGAGCTTAAACTATTTTCATTTCAGTTGCTTTCTCAATTTTTTAATGAACACAACCTCCTTTTTTTGATGAAAGATTTTTTTTCAGGCCTGATTATTTCTTAAGCAGTATTGGATAAAGATTATTGTGAGCACATGTGAATCTGAACATCAGAAATATTTTGGTGGATTGATACTGTTCTCATTCTTCCAGGTAATCACAAAAAAGCAGCAGTTCACTTTAGAGCAGGCTGTAATTTTTTTTTTTTTTCCTT